>JAVCKV010484877.1:0-11794 GCA_032274145.1 Herpochondria borealis | reverse complement strand
TAGTCATTGGACATGCCATTGATGGTGATCCAATCCACGTCATGCATGGCAGTGACGCCTCCACAATAGGCTGGATACGGTGATGTCCATTTGAAATGCTCTAACTCTGACCCCAATTGAATGGGTTTGGAGCAATCGGTATAGGGAACAGCAACACCATCATCGCGAGGAACCAAATCGACATCATGCAACACGACGCAGTGTGTTGCTGACATTTGTTGATGTAGGGTCTAGTAGTGTGAGACCAGTATTGAATAGAAAGCCACGGTTAAAGTGATCATCGTCAGCTTGTTCAATGATATAGAGGGAAAAGTCGTCATGGAGAAAGTGTCGCTGCAAGTACGGCCCCATATAAGCGATAAACCTCTCCAGATGGGCCTCTCGGTTTCGAAAGGGAATCACAATCGCATGATGCTTACGATTGTAGCGATGCTGTTGTTCATCCTCGTCATCAGGAAGCAGCACATCTGCAACATTGCCGTCGTTGTGAAGAGATACAATGTAACTGCCCATGTTGGTCATTTGGCGATGTACAGATAGCCACCAGACAAAGGATAGTGCTGCAACGAAGGCAAAGAGAGCACTCTGCTTCGTGACTTTTGGATTGCGGTGATGCTGTTTCTTGGTTATCGAAACATAGCCGCTAGGAGCTGGCAGGGCTGAGAAATCTGCCTCCCTGTCTCGAGAAGTTACTTTACTCATAAACATGTTGCTGCTGGACGAATACGACGATGCTGTTGTTGCAATGCCGTGAGAGATGTTCATTATTGACGATGTAATCAAAAGCTTTGGTGGATCAGTGCTGGTTATTAGTATAAACATAGACCCTTTCCCGAGCGACGCCATCACGTAGAGACGAGTTACGAATGATGATGGACCATCACATACATTAACATTTTCTTCATCCCCGCCACTATGAGAATTTCAAGGCTGCAAATTTGTACACCAGCCAATCAAAAAAGTCTGTTGGGTTCCCCCCCACCAAGCCTATCTCGCCACTTTGTTGTCTTGCCACTGCTCGTCGTCCCAGAGTGAGTCGAATCAATCAGTCGCACTCTCTATCTGATTACTACTGTACAATACATCTTATTCAAGTTGATCTGCAAGATGAGAAGTGGAACAGATGTTCCATTCTCTTAGGTGTCAAATAGAATGTAGATAAACCCAATAACTCACAACCTTCTTTATCTACCGAAACCAATGAGCTCTCTCAGTTGTTTTGTAGGCTTCCTCCATGGCATACCACTGACATTTAGCCAGATTATGACATCCTCAACCAGTATGAGTAAGTTACATATCAGTAATCATGTCAGAATAATCATTCCACACAGACAGACCATGCATCTGAATTAGCAGTACTTGGTTCCCTTTAAAATGATTGCATTATCACTTTGGGCACTGACATCTTTCTCCTGGCTGGCATTATTACTGACAACAGAATCTTCCAAAATGTGCATATACATCTTCGTGCCATGAGAAGCAACACATATGAGAGCCCTACTAAGGCAGTGGGTGGAGCGATATGGGGACTAATATCTACAATCAACTGTGCCATGCCATTAGAGAAGATCGCCCCACATAAGGCAAGACGTTCTTAATCATTCTGAAGCCAGACTGAAAGGCCCCATCTATGCCCACAGAATGGCAGGAGTGCTCGTTGAGCTCATATCACATCAGCAATCTTGCACCCATCCCTCCACCCATGGAGCCCCAGCAACCATTTCAACAGCATCCTATAGTGCAGCTCCGTTTGAACAAGAAGCCGTTGCGTGACCAGGTTCACAAAACTCCCTCAACAACACGCTTGCATGCATTGTTATGGTGCACCATTTGATCCAATTAGCCATATGTCCAACCCCCACCTTTCGTTACACGTTACGATGATCCCAGGCCATCTTGTGCAACCATAAATAGCTGTCTCATTGTTTCAACAATCCATTTTGGTATGTGGTTGAATCTCTATATGATTTGCATCATCAATCTCTATTGTAAAGTCAGTAAACCCTTAAGCTCATCTAAGAAATCTGTGGTATTCCAACTTGCAGTAGTACCTCCTTCTCCTTTTTAATACTTACCAAATCAAATTGTTTATAAATACCTCCTTCTTATTTGATACTTACCAAATCAATTTTCATAAATACCTGATTTAGAAGGTAATTAATACTGGAGTTGACCTAGGATCTGGGATCAAGATCCCAAAACTGGAGGGCAGCTGGGATCAGCAAAAACCCACCATGACGTAAAGTGTGAAAGCATGAGGAGTAAGTGGGCAGGGACAACTACACCTCTCCTGAACTCATGAATCTGACAGAGAACAAGTTCAAGAACTTTAAGGTAACTGTAGTGTCCTATCACCTGAACAAGATCAGATCTTAGGTAGTGAAACCCAGAACCAAGACGTGAAGAAGTGCAAGTCAACTTCTAACAGTGAGCCAACAGAGACCCCAAGAGACTCAAGTTGACAAAGCAAGACACAAGCCCTGAAAGAGGAACAGACAAAAGCATGGATGTTTATCCAACCACCGCCAGCAATCCAACAAGTATGGATGGTGTGAACAGTCATCTGGAGGCAAGTACAATCAGTATTGTTGCTGCTACCCCAAGAAGTGTGGATAACTTGATTGGAAGATCAAACCAAAAGGCCCAGAGGATGATATCTCTACAATTTTGCGTTGAGAGCATTGCTGACAGCTTGGACAAGGAACAGACGGAGAAAACAGCGACCAACAAGTATCATGATTATATGGACATTGTATGTGACCACTACTGTCCTCGTGTTGGTATTTCTGGCAAGAAATTCTGGAGCCACGATTGACATGCACAACAGTTCAAAACCACCATTTTATATAAATGCCAGGGAACTATGCTTTCTCCTCAAAGTTTGACCGCTGTGTTTGACTCACAACTAATACTTACTAGAACATCAATTTGATGCTGTCATTGCTGCAATAGGTCAAATAATAGGATTATCTCGACACCTTAGACAATCCCAGCTATCTTACAAGGTTTTTTAAGAGTACAGCAGAAGTGCATGCTTTGGGGTTTCTTGGTTTCTCCACACTGTATCACTCATCAGTCGAACACCCACAGCTCTCTTTGTTGCTGCTACAACACAAGTACTCCAAGCAAATCTTGGCCATTGACGACGACATTGTCCCTTCCTCCAGATTTGTTGCAGCAACAAAAGGGCAACCAACAAGGTGGTCTCCTCCTGGTAGGCAGCGTGAAAGACTAGCAACATTTACCATTGGATCTACTTAGATGGTCGGCCCTGATTGGTAATGACCATATAATGTCCATCATCACCCTCAACAAGAAGCATTTTTAATCACATCGTGTAAATTACAATATGCTATTCAATGTATAAGTAACAAGTAGAGATAGCAAATGTGTATGAGCTTCAACTGAGTTGAGTGATGTTGGCGAAAGAGAAAATGTCACTAGCACTTGGGGTGATATTGCTCCTGAAAATTGTACCAGGTACCGGTGTACTTAATCTCTATGAGTAAGTGCTATGATTAAGGGGTAGGCTTATGCTCCGATTTGCGCTCTGTTCATGTTTACATCGCTCTACTTTCGTTCAATGAAAATCTACTCCTAGGTTCTTTACTCGGCATTTTCTTCCCTCCTTGGTATCTCACTATTCAACCTCACGTGATGTTGCTCTACACGTGTACTATTACAAACTTTGAATCGATTGCTTCATGCCTTTTCGGTCTCTTCTCCTTCTAGTACCCAAGGTTGCTTCATAATGTTGTTCGCAGTCCCCCAGAGCTTATTCTCAATACAGGGCTTGCCATTTTGACAAAGGACTTTAGGCTTACGGCTTGACTTTGTCTAGTCTGGTAAGGTTTCCGTATTATTCAATTTGACAATGTAACCTGTGTTTTACTCGTAATGATCGTATTATAACCTGGTGTGTTATATTGATGTTACGATCTCCTTCTCACAAACTTTTGGCATTGCAGTGCTATTTGTTCAGCGGCTGACTTGTCGGTGGTACTTTCCAGCTAAATCCTCTTCCAAATGAACGAAATCATCCGCATAGTCACGTTTCATATCCTTGACGAGAGCTAAAAAAGAGGCTCCGCCACGCGCGAGGAGGCAATCCGTCTCTGCTTGGACCGTGACACCCGATTTTTCTTCCTCCTGTACCCACTTGTTAAATCTGACTCGTCCTCGTTGCTGACTTCCTCTGTGCAAAAGAGATGCCTTGACCAAAGTGTGCTTGCCCACAACATCTCCTCTACATAGGACTTTGGTAACCTTATTGTCATTCAACATGATCTTGAGGCTACCGCGCTTGACGACAAACATTTGCTTTTGGTAAAAGTTGCCCTCTTCAAGGAGGATTTCTCCGGCTCTGAGTCGGAGATTATCAAAGAGGAGGCAAGAGGCCAAGTCGTCGAGAAACTTGATCGAGCAGGTCTGCAAGCCGTAGCTGGATTGCTTCATGGCTCGAGACAAATCCAAGTCAATGTCGAAACTCTCATCACTATCATCGAATCGCATTCGATCCGTTGCCTCCGTCAAACTGGACAAACTCGCCTCGTCGTCGCAGGTAGAAAGGATTGGTTTGGAGAATAGATCAGAGTTCATCGTGAAGAAGATTACACAGTTTTTGATTGAAGACTAGCAGTATCTTGCCTTCTTGTAGTGATCAGAGGTGGAGAAGAGAGTTCCACAAGAAGTAAGCAAAAACGGTTGGTGCAGACAGGTGGCGAAGTTTGCAATGTCGTAGGTCGTGTACAGAACATGACCAACCGCAAGAACCCGGTCGAAAGACCTTTCGATGTCTTTGATTTCCTCGTGAAACAGCCACTCGTATGTCACCGAGTATATCTTTACACGACCTGCCGAGGGCTCATGTTGGTTGGTCATGTTTCCAATGAGACAGTTCAGAGTAGCAGATCACTTCTGATCTACACGTGGGGTACAACAACTTCCAAGTAGTAGAACAACAGCTGCTGCTCGGACTACATCATGTCGACTATCTGTACACCGCCGGCGATGCGGCACCATTGGTTTCTAGACAGTTCGGTTCCTCGACCAATCTTGCGCAGGGCATAATAGATAGCTGCTGCCTGCGGTGTACTTCTCCAAGTCAAGTACTCCAAGTATACCTATCCTGGTATCAATCACCTTTCGGCATCTGTTCTCAATTGGTTGGCATCTTTGCTCGAGAATATCTTCGCTTCCTGCTTGCTGTCCTGGGTACGAATTGGCCGTATTGGATAAAGAGCGAGGGGCATTAGTAGTTGGTATGATTCTGGTGTGAATGGAACACATGTCGTCTTCTAAGTAAAGTGGGATGCCCGCTTATATTGTGACAGGGACCATCTTACATGTTTGTCTGGCTGTTTTCATTTTCCATTCAAATCGTATTCTCCAAGTATACTGTAGTCGAAGCTGTGGGCTGTGCCAGATGGGTAATGTCACATAGGGAAAGAAACCGATTGGAACCTCCAGCTGGTTATTGTAGCATCCTACGTGTTGATGTACATTGCCACCGCATAAAAGATCCCCCTGTTTGGAGAAGCTCTTCCATGTGCGCGCATCAGAGAAGTCGGAATAAAGCTTGACGAAACAAGCCCAATCGACGTAGCTTATATACTTATATGCATATTGAATCTAATGCTGCGCTTTGGTTGCATGGAAGTGACGTCTTGATTCGGTTCTTGCACACACAATCTCGTGATACATTCATGCACCGGCCGTTCTTACTAATAGGCATGTAATGTATAATAACCGAGGTTGGTAGCTCCACGGGTTGAAGAACAACACGCACACGCTACTTCCCAAGACTGGCAACGCAACGCATCCAGCACAATAAGCGAGCCCAATCGACGTCGCTTACTAATATGTTGATCTATGTATGTACCACATGCTGCTACGCTTGCAGTAAAGTGACGTCTTGATTCGTTCTTGCATACAATCCCATGGTATACGAGCAATACACCCTTAGCGGCCGGATAATAGATGTGAGGTGCTCCGCGGGTTGAAGAACAGAGCATATAATAGTCCATAAGTAAGTGGTCTTCGACGAATTATCCAACTTTGTCAACGTTTATTTGGGCAAGCGTCTCCCCAACATAACCTGATTGATTATTCGCCGAAGGTGATGAACAACCGGGACGCATTGCTATTCAAGCGATTGGAACACTCTTATCATGATCCCGCCAGTAGGAGGTACTCAGAAGGTACGCACCAACCATTCGAGGTGCAACAGCGGGTGCACTTGCAAGAACATCATGACCAGGCACGAACAAACCAAGTTGACACCACGACGTTTGGCACTATAATACATGTATGTACATGATGGAGTCAACTAGAGCCAGCCGGTAAAGATGGGCTAACATCGCCGTCTCATCTTCAATCAGCATCGATGACAGCCTGTGCGTGCTGGATGCCAGCCTCGCCTTCTCACGACACATCATTCTGGACATTTATGGTTGTTAGGGACTGCGCTTATTTGCAAAAGCCTCTCACAAAGTCCGAAAAGTGATGCATTTGTCCAATCAACCCCTCAATATCCTCTATAATTGAATTACAATATGAACCTGGCAGATTTTCAACGGTAAAATACTATGGTCACTTATTATTACAAAACCGGAAGTGTCCTTTTAGTACATAAGCCCTAAGAAAACCATATTATCCAAAACACCTTCACATTGCGAAGACTCGTCCGAAAAGTGATATAGTGAGCAGTCACTTACATCTACTGTAAATAGCATTGGCATACTGGACTCTAAAGGGACCGTTAGTGGGCTTAACACTGTTTAAACAATAGTATAGTACCAAGTCAGTCAGCATACTCTATCTGGGGTAATGCACAAGTAGTATTCCTCGGTCTTTTGTTCGACCTGGCACTGCTAAATGGTTCCTTTTAGCGCAAGAAGGTTGGTTGCATGGTGGTCTTGTCGACAAAAAGGTGTCCCGAATGAGTCGTGGCCCATGAAGGGGCATACATTTCAACGTTATCCATCGATTTGGCCAGACTGCAAAAGCCAACGTCATCCGAAACAAGAGCTTTGGTCACAAAACACAAGGAACTTGCTATCCATCTAAACTCACTACAAACACAATCCAACGTATCATTTATTTAGAAACGCGACGACATGTTTCCTTCTAATCCCCTCGCTTTCCTTGTTGTGTTGCTTACATCAACTATTCTTCCATCATTGACATCTGGCCTTGCCTTTTCTCCAAACGCCAAGACTTCTACTGTCACGCCGAACAAACCGAAGGTTCCCATCAATGTCATAAACCTCGATCAAGATACTGGTCGACGGCACGCATTGGTTAAGGATCAGACCAGCAAGGGTGTTGACCCGCAAGATATTCATCGAATCCCTGCCGTACACGGCAAGAAACTCTCGGACAAGGAGCTCAAGAAGAATACTTCGCTCCGGGGTCGCTTGTTCTGCACCAAGGGCATGATTGGATGCTACATGTCTCATGTCAAGTTTTGGAAAAGAGTAGTCTCGCAGCAAGCTCCGTGTCAGTTGTTGCTCGAAGATGACGCAGTGGTGTGTGACGACTTTCACAATCAAGCGCAGAGTATGGTGAATGAAGTAGAACAAGCCACCAAGGGTGACTGGGATGTACTCATGCTGGGAGCCTTTTCATGCATTCATCCAAAAGAACAATATGGTCACAATATCTACCAATCATGGCTACTGGGCGATGGTCGCAAACAAGAATTCATTTCCCCCAACATGCAAGTCCCTCATCGACCCCTTGGAGCTCACGCATACATTCTCTCCAAGCGCGGTGCTCGCAAGCTGCTCCAACAAGCCTCGCTCGCCACTTGGCATGTCGACTGCGTCATGTGGGGCATGCCAGACCTGAACCTGTACCTCTGTGACCCATTGCTGGCCCATCAAGATTATCAATCCCCCTCGACGCTCGGTGCCGTGACGCAAGGTATAGAGTCCATGATTCCGAAGCATATCCAGTTGGACACGTATACACGTGTGAGTTTGGAATGGTGGCTCAAAGAACCCTTTTTTAAGGTGCCCTGATCGAAGGATACCGTCGTGTCGATTGGACGCTATGTAGGTTCTCTGGTAGCGGGCATTGTCGCCTGTCTAGTCCTGCATCCACCGGCATGGGTATTGCCGCTGCACGTATCTTCCTGCGTAGCCTTTGCGACGGTCTTTACAAGGATCATGAAGAGACCCGTGGCTGCTGCTCCAGCGATGAGGCGACCATCATCATCATCTTCTGCAGTCGTCGAAACGACGACGACAAGATGCTTGTTGTTTGGTACTGGAAGAAACAGTACACGTGCTGCTGCTGCTACGGTTGCGGAGTTTGAGAAAGGTGCTCTCTAGAGAATACAGAAAGCAAGTGTATAGAAGCAACCATCCCCAACTAACTCTTATGTCTCCCATCACTATAATAGTGTTCACAGTAATAATAGCCAGCTTATTTACACCCTATCACTATTGTCAATAGGAAGAGTAGCTTAGTGCGTGCCACACTCTGAGTATATATTGAGGAGGGTGATGCCAGAGTGACGCATCGATGACGTCCACTCCGTATCGCGAGCGCCGCGGTTTTTTTCAGTCGATTGTTGGGTTCAGGTCCTGCGCGAAGGAATAGGTGTTTCGTACATGTACTGGATTGAGTCCTACTAAAGCTAGCTAGTGGCTGTTCAATTGGCTGGTTGTCTTGGAAACAAAAGGATCGATTTGGACAGAAGGATCGAGTGCATGTCTTGGCTCGTGCTTTTGGTGGTAGACTTTGCAGATCTTCTGGCCCATCCGTCTAGCTCACTATACCAGCAGAAGATGCTATCGACAAGGCGCAGGCGACAAGGAGTCCCAAACGGTTTACCCAAGGCGGTACCATGGTTGGTCTGAACCCGTACCTGAGCCAACGCCAACACGCACTGGCTCTGAAGTCAGTCTTGCTTGTCCGCCAATTCCCTGTGCATGAAGTTGCACTTGAGATCTTGGGGTTTCTCACTCCTGCCTCCGTAGAGAAGATTTTCTTGCCGACAATTTAGGTTATATCGTTTTCTTAGTTTGTATAAACAGTCCAGACCCATTGGGCAGTGCTACAGAGAATATAGTGCTTGTGTAGGAGACATCCGTGTTCGTGTCTTGCAGAAGGCAACAAGTGCGTCTTGACCAATGCCAATAGCAGAATGGATGACGCACAGTCCAGACCCATTGGGCAGTGCCGCAGAGAATATAGTGCTTGTGTAGGAGTCATCCGTGTTCGTGTCTTGTAGAAGGCAACAAGTGCGTCTTGGCCAATGCCGCTATAACACAATGGATGGCGCACACCAAATGAACCCTGCTAGTAACAGTCAGTCGGAGCTCTCGAAACTAACCACGACCCGCGCAAGTTGATTTTGGGGTTCTCATTGAAGTAGGTGTTAGACAAGAATACGTAAACCCTTCTCTTTGGTTGATTCCAAATTCCATTGCGCCAGGGCTATCCGCTCGACGTGCGTGCGGACATTTTGGGAATAATTCATAGTCTCTTTAGTTCCCGCCATCGGTCATAGTGGTTCCCAATTCACTTGCAGCCAGGTATATAATTTCATGATCGCACGCCCGCGACCTCATGATCGCATTTTCAGAGTGACCTCATGATCGCATTTTCTTTCCCATGATCGCATTTTCAGAGTGCAACAACAACTGCGATTTCAACAACGCACAAAAAAAAGGACAACCATCATTCATATTATGTATTCATCAGCATGTCGTCGTCTACTGATCCAATCATTCGTCCAATGGTGTTGCAAACCAAGATCGGCATGGATATAAACACTTTGAAAAATGTTATGTTCAAGTTCTGTGGCAGTGATTTAGTTAAGCCCGAAAATAGCCTGGAATGGTGGTGGAAGGGGTTCTTTGGTCAACTTACCGTGCATGACTTCAAGAAAATCAACGAACTTGGTTTTGGGGACGAACAAAAGGAGGCCAAATTCGGTTTGGAAGGGCCTCTCAAAGACAGCTTCATCAGCTGGGTAAAGAAGAATGGGGACTTCAAGAAGAAGGTCTACATCCTTGAGTTTTATCTGAGCTTGAGTGATTTCGAAGCTACCAAGCTCCGTGGTGATCCTGAAGAGGCTCTCACTAACTTCATCACTTTCTACGAAAAGATCGACGCCAAGGTCTTGAAATCTTTCATTGGAAAAGATTTGTTGGGCCTTGGTCTTGACGACTGCTACACCAAAGCCAAGGTATACGTTAAGTCAACAAAGACGACGACGAAGAAGAAGAACTTGAAGAGCAAGAAAAAGAAAGTCGTAACGAAGGGCAGGGTTCGCAGCAACGCAAATGTCAACTTGGAGTGATCAGAGTCTTCGCTGAGAAAGCGATCCGAAATGCGCTAATGCTGCATAATTTAGCCACAATCAAAGAAGACGTTGTTTGTTCATGAGGCAGCAAATACTCGTGTAATTCGTTTAATGATACTGCACTTTACAAACACAAAGCTCCCTTCTTGCAGCACTGATGCTGATACTCTTGTCAACAACGCTTCATCCCAACTCAATCATTGCATGTATGTAGGTGCTTCGAATCTTTAGTAGCAGCTCATCGCGGCCGCGTATCGTGCTGTTATGGCGTCCCGCAATTGTCGTCCTGCTTGGTGATTGCGCTTTCTCAGCTACTCGTATTCTCATCGTGTTTACGATGAGACCTTGTCGCGTAGACCGTGTGATTGTATCATATGAGGCTACTCTATGTACTCTTTGGAGGGCAGAAGTTCAGAAAGTCATTAGATGTCGTCTGTCGTATTACACACGCATGAAACAGTAAAGTTGCGCAAGAGGCTCCATCCAGGGTGCATGAGCATGTAAGTATTAAGAGAATCATCTTGGGTGCATGCAGACATCACAAAGATCCTCGCAAGAGCCAGTCGACGCTACACGTGCCAAAGACGGCGTGCCAAAGAAGACGTGCTGCTTGAAAGCATCCCGAATCATTCCAGGCAAGTACAGAGCACGGGGAGGTGTTGCAGGTAGACGTGGCAGCTGGCAAACAATGAGCACGGAGAAGTAGAGCTTCTCGATGTCTTGGCCTGATATATGAGCTGGATGCCAATAGACTTCCTTTCGTCGAGATTCAAGGAGCGCGCTAGCGCAAGTTCATCCGTCCGTGCACAAAGGGCAATGAGCAGCACGCGCTGCCAGCGACGGAGGTAGGTTTCACAGAGGTGAATCAAATGCCTTGAGCAACAAGTCCATCAAGGCTAATGTGAGCCAAAGCGGCAAAGACAACTTGAAAACTCAAGCGATCCGTGTTGGTCTTCAAAGGCATTCCGACATGATGAACCTGTCGCTGGACGACCCCAACTCGACAGTAGGTAGATGGCAACATCCCGAGCTAAAGAAAGTGTGTGAGAAAGAGGATACGACGAGTTGCTAGCTAGTCTCGAAGCAATCACAGTGCAAACGTACCTTTCTCGTGACTAGCAAGCACCATCAAACTGAAGACCAAATCAATGATAACCATCATACGCAGCTTGAATAATTTCAAGAAACCCATGTTGTTGTGCTGACTTCTTTGGGCGTTGCGTGACTCGTACTTGCTACGAGGCCGAGAGAGTACTCGGGTCGATGGATGAACAGTCAATTAATCATCGGTTGCGAAGAATGGTGAAGAAAGAGGAGGTTTCTTGCGTGCCCATGTGTCTCATTCGAAAGGACGAGCTATTCGAAGAAATAACAAAAGCCTACTGAAATTATTACTTAAAAATATTTTAAGGGGACCACG
The DNA here is from genome assembly GCA_032274145.1 of Herpochondria borealis. NCBI lineage: Eukaryota > Rhodophyta > Florideophyceae > Ceramiales > Ceramiaceae > Herpochondria > Herpochondria borealis. The sequence continues at coordinate 56 of JAVCKV010484877.1, read as the reverse complement.
TAGAACATTAGTATGTTTTCTACGTGCCAGATTGGTAACGCGTTACCAAAAACGTT
>JAVCKV010484766.1:0-11795 GCA_032274145.1 Herpochondria borealis | reverse complement strand
TTTTTGTGCTTGTGATTCAATGATGTTCTTTGAAATGGTTTGAACCATCTCATCACCTTTGCTTGCTTGTCGACCACAATGTGATTTCTGGAGAAGGCGGTGCGAACCTTAAAGTGAAGCTTTCTCACTACCTGTAAGAACCAACCTATAAATAATCTACAAGGAGTACGTACTTAATGAAAAAAGCATCTTTATTTAAAAGCTAACTTGCGCAGATATGCGCAGAGCCTACAATGCTAAAGAACGCAGTACGCATAAAACAGGGGCGCAATACATGAAATTTTCAGCAAATCAGGCAGCAGAAGAAACAGGAAAACACGTTACCACCATTATAAGAGCCATAAAAAGCGGGAAGTTGTCGGCAGATAAAAACGAAGACGGCAGCTATTCAATAGACCCCGCCGAGTTATTCCGTGTGTATAGCGCAAAGGGTAGCGCAGCCCCAGCAATGCAAAGGGACGCAACCGAGCAAAAATCACCCCGCAACACCGAAGCAATGGGCATCTTGCGAGAATTTGCAGACACGCAAACCGCCCGCGTTGCACAGCTAGAAATGAAGCTACATGAAGCAGAGAAACGCCTAGACCAAGAACGGGCAGACGCTAAAGAAGAGCGCGAAAACGCCCGCGAAGAGCGTGAACAAATACGGCTATATTTGCCACAGCCCCCCGCCGCAGAGATGGAGACAGCAGGCCAAGAAATTGAGCAGCAGACCAAAGCCCGCCGCCGTAACCCTTTGATGTTTTGGCGAAAGGAAAAGGCTTGATTTTTACTATTTAGCGAGTAGTTAAGTTGTAGCTAAAACGGCCTTATTGAATTGTAAGAAAACGCCGAAAGCCGCGTGCAATGGGGCTTTTAGCCCCTTTTATTTTAGCCTTTTTAAGGCTGCTGGCTATTCTCTACACTGTCAATGTAGGAATTTAACACTTTGTTGATATTGGTTTGGTATCCTTTTCCACCACTTTTAAACCAATCAACCACCCGATTATCAAGGCGAATTGTTAGGCGTTTTTTTGTTGGGATATTAAAATCAACCCGTTTCATTGTTGCAAGGTCGAGTTCTGGTATATCGCTATAATCTATATCCTCATCTTTGATGGCGTCAATTTTTTTCAGTTGATCTTGTAAAGAAATCTTGTTCACGTTTATTCCCCTTTCTCATTGAAATAATGCGTATTGTTTCACCGCGTGTCATATGCGTGATAATGACAAGCCGACCATGTAGTAAGCCGTATGTGTTTAGTCTTTTTTCGCCATAGTCATAGCGCGTATCTTCAAAGGTTATTGTTTTTCCAGAGAGTGCTAATTCAGCAAAACAAAAATCTAAGTGATGTTTTTCTATGTTGATTAGTCTTTTGTCTTCATCCCATACAAACACGGCTTAAACTCCCTTTATGTCTATTTAGTGTACAGTTGTATGCACATATAGTCAACATATTTATATTCCTATAGCCCCCTATTTTCGGTCTTTCGCCCGATTGCCCGCCCTCCTTCCGTTGTTTGGCTATTAACAAAACGCAGCAGTGGAATATGAAAACAACTTCGAACGTTCGATGAAAAAAGTGTCCTGAAAATGGTTGCCATTCCAATATGTGAGCATAATTAATTCCTTTTTATTTTTATTTGATAAGTCGCAAATGTAGCTTTGGCTTCGCTAATTGTCCGTTATTGAGTCGAACTACCCTACCTTCTTCAATCAGCGCGTTTATGATTTTTGTCACGCCATCACGGCTTTTTATTTTACTGACTAATCCCAGCCTGGCTCGCGTTACCCTGCCCTCTTTTTGATCCTTTAGCCATTCAATGCAGTATTTTAAGCCGTTCAAATGCTCTATTGGTGTTGCTCCATTGTGACCTCTAACTGGTGGAACTTCCAGAGCGGTACACTTAGGCTGTGTTGCCCTTTTTTCGGTGAGTGTAGGCGATTCTTCTGGTGTCGTTTTCCGCTCTGAAACTGGCTGAAAAGTAGGGTGTTTTTTCCGTGAAAAATTAGACGCAATAGAATCACTCAAACCAGCCCACCAGCGGCGCTTTTTAGCTTTAGGTGGTATGGGTTCTAATGCCGGTGTAGTTGTCTTTTCAGCCGTTATAAGCAGCATTATCACCAAGGGAGAGAGGGTGAGCGAACCGGCCCAAAGCAATCTAACTATTGTTTGCAAGATATCAGGGGTAATACCAAGGAGTGGAGCAGTCATGTTATAGATTGCCATTGTAGGTTGTGGAAGGTTAGCTTCCATTGAGTGCAATTCATCCGAGGCCATTAATTGCCGCGAACGTATATCATCCAAGGTTTTTTGATATCTTGATCGATAGTCCACAGTATTTGCAACGTTAGATCGCCACAATTCAACCTCACCATTCAAAGATTCTACTTCAAGTTGTTTCTGTTCTATTGAGTGCTCAAGACTTGCACTCTTATTCTGTGCATCAATCGCAAGCGTAAAAGAGCCAGCAGCCCACAAACTCAAGCATAACAGCACACCGAACCAGATAAACGCGAACATCTTGCGCCAAATAGAAATAGATCTAAGGCCAATATAACCAGACAAGAAAAGTGCCGATAGATCAAGCAGGGCATAACCAATGGGTAAGATAGTCTTACTCATATCATCCGAGCCACTCAGATTGCCTAGCATGACGTTAAAAGTGATTGAAATGGCAGTGAGTGAGAAAACCAGTAGAAAAGCCAGCAGCAGTCGCCAATTTGAGGTGTGTTTGAAAAGAAATAGAGCGAAAAGTTCTGGTTTTGATTTTGTACGCGATAGCGTACCATTAGCGTTAGCCATGATGAAAGTTCCTTTTCATTGCTGGTTAGCCCTGCCGAGGTGTATCAGCACCAGAGCGGGGCGACTTCTGATTTTTCAAAAGCTATAAACACTATAGAAAATGTATTGCATTGTTGCAAGCACTTAGTGTTGCTTTTTTATTTAAAGTGCCCTATGTTTGTTTTATAGATTAGATTAGGGGCAAACTATGACAAAAAAACTAACCAAAATACCAAAAGAGAAAACCGAACCTTTGCAAGTACGCTTTCCTATAAGCGTAAAAAAAGCCCTCAGAATTGATGCGGCAATGAATGACAAGACTATGAGCAGAATTTTAGTTGAAGCCTACGCCCTATATAGGGCGCAGGACGGCTTAAAGTAGGGCGATAGCGACAACTAGGGAGGTGATAACGTGACATATCTAAAGGTAAATAAAGAAGCGTTGCAGGCACTTGATAAGAAAGTAACGGATGATAAAACAGCCATATCAAAGCAACTAAAGGAAATAGAAAAAAAATCAAAGGCTCATAAGGCCGAAAAAGAAAAAGAAAACATAATGCGGCTTGAAGAAAGAGAAGCAAGCAACCTTGTCCAACTTCCTTTATGGCCAGAAGCCACGAGGGGCGTTCCTAATTCTATTTTACGCGGTTCTTTATTTGCGGCTATTCAGGGTAAAGATGCAAAGTATTGCGAACGTAAGAAGCTGTTACAAAATGATCGTTGCTCTATTGTTTACACGGGTAAGAGATTGACTCAATCAGATTTAGATGTATGGGAAACCATACTACATCTAGCTAGAGATCAAAACTTGGGCAGTAAAATCTATTATACCGAGAATTCTTTCCTGAAAAAAATGAAGAAAAGTACAGGCGGTAGAGATAAACAGTGGTTAAAAAAGGTTTTATCAAAGCTAAATGCAACTGCTGTTGAAATTACTTTCAATGAAAAAAAAGCATATAGCTTTGAAGGTAGTTTACTAGCTGAAACTTACAGAGAAAGAGATACAGAACGGTTTGTACTAGTTTTAGAACCGAAATTACATAGACTTTTTGAAGAGGGTAATACTTGGATATCTTGGGAAGATAGACAAAAGATTGGCAAACGTAAGCCACTGGCCTTGTGGCTCCATGGTTATATATCAACACATGCTCAATGGTATGCACACAAAGTAGAGACATTGCACGATCTTTCAGGAAGTGAAACCAAAGAAATATGGAAATTTAAGCAGAATTTGTCTAATGCACTTCAACATCTTTTAGATCTAGAACTAATTTACAGTTACTATATAGATGAAAATAACCATGTTCATATTAAAAGAACCCCCAGTAAATCACAACAAAAACGCCTTGAAAGTGACGAAAAGGAACGTAAACGCTAGCCAAACGAAAAAAGCCGATGATTAAATCGGCTTTTTTGTCCTCATTTATGGGGGTTTAGAGGTAGATGTTAGGGGTTTAGAGGTAGCGTTATGGGGGTTTAGAGGTAGATCGTAGGGGTTTAGAGGTAGATGGTAGGGGTTTAGAAGTAGCATTGTGAGGGTTTAGAGGTAGAATTGTGGGGGTTTAGAGGTAGGTAATGTGCACTTTTCCACAGGCTTAAGCCTGATTAAATGGGGATTACAGCGTTTCTGAAAAATCCGTAAATCTATATTAAATCATATATAAATCTTAAGAGGGGATTAATGTAAATACGATACTACAAAGGATTCATCTTCAAAGAAGAACAATTTAAGGATGTCGCTAACGCTCTTTGTTTTCGCTCCGCTAGGTTTAAGGCTCTGCCTTAAAAATCCGCTCAGGGGCTTTGCCCCTAATAACCCCAACCTCGCCGGTAGCAGGGGTAACAGTCGAAAAACTGTTACCCCTGTTGGTAGGCTGTTTTTATTTGGCTTGAGTCAAGGGATCGCTTCGCTCTCAACCTGCACCCGTTCGATGCTCGTCATTCGTACCTCATGACTGTGCTTCGCTGCGGCTTTGGTTTCGCCCTTGACTTAGATAGACCTCAAATAGCCCTAGAAGCAATTTATAGGCCTCTGAAGACACTTAACATATGAAAGACAACCGAATGTACCATTTTGGTCATTAAAGCCCCCTCAGAGCGCTTCTGAGAGCTTGTACAAGAGTACTAGTTTTGCTATTATTAATCGGTATACATGTATACCGATTAAATCAGAGGTATTGAGTTATGAAACAAACGGCTGTACGCATACCAGATGACATGCATGAGCGATTACAAAAGCTCGCAAAGAAGACCGGAAGAACTGCAACGTTTTACATCAGAGAAGCCATAGAAACCCACATTGAGGATCTGGAAGATGCCTACCTCGCCGAAAAAGCACTCCAAAAACTCAGCAAAGGCAAAGACCAAATCATCAACAACCACGACTTCTGGTTCCAAGTGGACGATTGAATATCTACAAAGCACGATCAAGACATTCAAAAAAATTGATCCTCAAGATCGAAAACGCATTCGATCCTTTCTCGAAGACAGACTTGTAAGACTCAACGATCCAAGACAGCTCGGAAAAGCCCTTCAAGGCTCGTCACAAGACTTTTGGCGCTACAGAGTAGGAAACTATCGAATTATTTGTGATGTGCGTGATGAAGCTTTGGTAGTGCTTGTGGTTAAAGTCGGACATCGAAAAGAAATTTACCGCTAATCTTTGATGAATCGAAAGCCTACGGCTTTGGGGCGCTGCTCCATACCCCGCGCTGCGCGGCTAGGAATCTTTAAATTACAACCACTGAATTTATTCCCAAAAACAAGACTTAAATATCTTATTACAACCACTGACAGCATCATTCTAGTGGCCACTAGAATTAGTAACAAATATTGAGTCAATAACCTAAGTTATTTTTGATGAAAAAATGACTACCAAGGAAACGAAAAGATCGATAAAGAATGAGAAGTTTTGAGGTTTTACTTAGCACCACATCGGAACGATGTATAAGTGCGCTCTTCCGCTCTTCCGACGCCAGAGAGGCTTTGCCTTCGCTCAATCATACAAACGGTTTTACCAGAAAGAAAGGATGCTAAGTCGCCATGACAAAACTCGAAAAATTGAACCTCAAACGAGAGCAGCTCAACGCCCAGATACAAGCGATCAAGTCAAAAGAAGCCAGCCAACAACGAAAAGAGGACACCAGACGTAAAGTGCTCATAGGTGGTGTTGTGATGAAGATGCTCAAGACAGGTGAAATGCCTCAAGAGCGTTTAACACAGATTCTAGAAAATCATCTTGAGAAAGACGCTGACAGAGCACTCTTTGATCTTCCAGAGAAGACAAAACAGGTACATCAGCAAGAACTGATTGGCGCTTAAGCGCCCTTTCTCCCTAGTGCGATAGCAAGGGCGGTGTGTAATCCCTAAAAAGGATGTATTATGATTACAAATGATTCATTAAACGTAAAAGCAAAAGAAATACTTTCCGGTAATTTTTCAGATGGAGATGGTTGGTTTATTGGAAGAGATATTCGCTGTGCTCCATTGCCATCCTCTTATTTTACCTCTGCTGATATACTAGTTAATGTCGGATTGTCAGATGAAATTGAAAACTTTGTTGTAGCACCATCTATATTTCTTTATAGACATGCAGTCGAATTGGCATTGAAGGAATTATTGTTAATTTTAGGTGTGAAAAACGTTAAGCACTCTATTGAAAAATTAACATATAAGCTTATAGATGAATTGAGTAGTATAAATGATAGCTTTATTCCTAGTGAGTCCGTTTTTTTTGCAATAATGCAATTCCATGCTTTATCGCCTAGTTCTACTGAGTTTAGGTATGATAACCAGATTAAATCAGAACCCAGTATTCTCGGTAAAGAACACTCTCTATTTTGTAACTTAAAAAATGCACAATTTAACGCTGATTTAATTAGTACTTATTATAGAAAAACTAAAAGTGAGCTAAAAAAATATCTAGAATCTAAGGTCTGAAAATACAGCTATGGCTATTGCAACCCCACTCTTTTTTGAAAAGAGACTGTTGGGTCCCTAAGATTATCAGCCTGAGCTTATTTCATAAGCCATGACGATTTTATCAACTTGTATTGATGCGGCTGTACGATCATTAGCAACTGCGGTTATAAAATTTTTGCCATTAGTCATTCCTTCACGGGTTTGGACATCACTTTGAGTTAATAAATTAACTTCAATCCATTTTCCATCACTAGAAATAGCCTCTATTGAAGCTATGCCTATTTGATAGCCATTTACAGTTACTAAGCTGTAATACCATTCATCCACCATCATTCTAGTGATAAACCATGATGGTAGTATTGCACTAGCTTTTTCGTGGTCTTGTATCATTTCGATGTTACTCATAAATTCTTCCTAGGAAATTAAAATTTAAGCATAGTCGGGGCTCAAACCCCTATTAAGCAAGAAGTGGATAGAAGTCTTTTCAAGCTAGGGTCAGTTAGTTGTGAAAAACTGAGTGATGAACATCGCTCTTAAACTTCTCTAATTCAATACTGGTGAAGTGATTTTCAGAGGTTAGCGCTTTAAATACTTTTTCGTCATCTAGGTACTCTAATACTAAAGAATTAAAGCCACTCTTCGTAGCTAAATGCATATTTTTTGCGTCCTCTACGAAGGCTGCTTTCCAGTTTGTATAAGTAGTTTCGGCACTATCTTTATTTTTACACGTGCAAGTACTGGATTGGCAGCCTTGATCTAATGTTATGCCTACAGACATTTGTTTGTTATATAGGTCGGCAAGGTATGTCCATTGTGATGCAAATCTGGAATAGAATGCGATATAGCTTGTTCCAAAAATAGCCCCGATCCATGGAAATGTTTCAACTACTGTTTTTCTAAAATTCGAAACCGAAAAAATTTTCGTTTCATCCACTAAAATCAATATCGAAAGAGAAAAAAAATAAAGAAGAAAAGTTATTATTAATGATCTAAGTGTTATAATGCCACTACCGTTTGGGTTTTTTTCAAGCAAAAATTCACCTGTTGCATATTTTAAAAATGCCATTAATAAGCCTTATATTACATGTATTTCTCTATTGAGCACATGGTTTTTCAGCCATGCGCTACTGCTTTATTTCGGGTTAAAGTTAAATTTTAGATGCTTTCTTGACACTTTTTGCTCTGTAGAAACATTTTTTATAAGCTATAAAGAACGGTAACTAACTTGATTTAATGGATGATTGAGAACATGGTTACTTTGAGCCTTTCACAAGCAGCAAAAGAAACGGGAAGAAGTAAGGCAACAATATCTAAAGCATTGAAAAATGGTGTTTTGTCTTATGTTTCGAAAACGGACAAAGGGTATGAAATAGAACCATCTGAGCTTTTCAGGGTGTTTCCTGTGAAGGCCGAAAAAACGGTTGACGTTACCGCTAGTGAACCCCCTAAAAACGCCAAGGAAATTGAGTTGCTAGAGCGACTTAACCAGCAACAGGCCGAAACTATAGCTGACTTACGCAAGAGGCTTGATGAGGCGAATAGTGAGCGAGAACGTGTGACCATTATCATGCTTGAGCATCAAAAGAAGCCCTCTTCTTCTCAAGACAGTGATCCAGAAAAAGCAAAAAGACGATGGTGGCAGAAAGAAGTTAAATTGGTTTAACCTCTTTCTGCTGTTAATCGTCAGGCTACGACTTGATCAATTGAAGCGTGGGTCTGTCTGGTTTGATGTATTGACCGTTAGCCAGCTTCCTAAGCAAGCCAAGGTCAAGAAGACTAGTTATGACCTTGGTCACGCCTTCCCTACTTTTGATCTTGCTGGCTCTGGTTATCTTATCCCTTGTCACCCTTCCAGCTGGCTGTTCTTTAAGCCAGAGCTTCGCATGGTTTAGGCCATTTAACTCCACTGCTTCTGTGTGCTGATTGTTGCCTTTGAGGGGCGCAATATTTTCCCTTGGAGCTGCGACAAAATTTATCTGTGTTGCCCTATTTTCGGTCAGTTCTGCATTTTTTTGTCGCAGCTCATTGGTATTTTTTGTTTGTCTTTTGTGGGTCGTTTTTTTGATAAATTGGCGCACTTTACGTTTATTTTGCCAGTTTTGAAGTTTTTCAGACCACGATGACCTATTGGCGGTCATTTTAGAGGGTAGAGGGGCTTTTATTTGAGGTGGTTTTGAGCCTTGAGGTTTCTTTCTGAATTCGGCATAACCAATCAGGCTGAACACGAGAGGCGAGAGGGTAATTGCAGCAGACCAGAGCAGGCGAACTATGAGGTTAAGAGTATCAGCAGCAATGCCAACCAATGAGGCGGTTTTCTCATAGATCACCATCGTAGGCGCTGTAAGTTTGGATTCAAGTTGATGCAGTTCGTCACTGGCAGTCTTCTGGCGAGCTTGAACCTGGGTAAGGGTGTTCTGGTGTTTGGTTTTGAAGTCAACGGCCTCAGCGACGTTCTGTTGCCATATTTCGACATCCTTGTTCAATGATGCAACCTCAGTCTTTTTCTGCTCAATAGCATGATTCAAATCACTACTTGCAAGCCTTGCATCCACCGACATTGTAAAACTGGAAGCAGCCCAAAGGCTAAGGCTGAGCAAAAATAAAAACCAGATCCATGCTATAGCTTTTCGCCAGATTGATGTGCTAATCATGCCAAGCAGGCCAGCAAGGAAGAGAGCGCCAAAATCAAGCAGAGCGTAGCCTTTGGGTAGGAGTTGTTGACTTACTTCATCAACGGCAGACATTTTGCCAAGCTCATAGTTAAAAGTGACTGAAATGACCGTGAGTAGGGCTGTGATGACAAAACCAAACAGGGGAAGCCAATTGGTTGATGTTTCAGAAAGCCATTGAGCAAGGCGCTCAGGGCGTGAAATTTTTGCAGGCACGAACTCGCCTGACGTAGAATGTACGTTAGCCATGATAGATTCCTAATTAATCGATTGTGGTTAGCTCTGCTTGGGTGTTAGCGCACCGAAGTAGGGCGATTCAATTTTAGTTAGTTGCTGTTATGTTTATGGCCTCCTTATCTGTGGGTTTAGTGAATTAGTAAGTAATCGAATCCTTTTTGAAAGTCTTTACTTTCTTCTTGAGAAATCCAAGGAATGAGCCGTCCAGCGTTTTTGGTGCTCCTTTCTTCTCCATGTATAGCACATACTGCGTAGCAATCTCTTGCATGCTCCAATCAGTGCATGATTCATCATAAAGCTTCTTGGCTTTTGATAAGGTGTCTTTCCTGAGCTGGCTCAAGATATTAAAAGCCCTGTCATGTAAATTTAGCTCCGGCCTTGCCTGAATATCGTTTTCAATCATATTTGTGTTAAATACAGTTACTTTATCATTGTCATCTAGGTGATACCGATAATCTGGAATATGGTCATCATCTGAAATCGCTTTAAGATTAAAGCGAAACCTTGTTAAATTGCCACTACTTCCAGACTTAGAGAAAAGGCCGCTTAAGTTTATTGACCATGACTTTTGTGATCCACAGTGTTTTCTAGCAATCTCATATAGGCGTCGCTCTAAAGGCTTTCTAAGCCTGAAATAATCTCTACTGATTGTAAGCATTTCACGGCTAACTATTGAGTCATAGAACCAATCAGAGAGAGTCACTTCTATTCTTACCATTCTGTTTTTAACCTTGTGGCTTTCGATAATTCGCCATGCATCGATAACGCCAAAACCTGCTTTCTCTCCATCTCTTTTCCCTTTTTTGATATTAGTTTTAATTCTGCATCCAGAGAGCCTATCAAGTGTTTTTTCCAACAGTGAGTAAGATTGACCATTGATAGTTCGGTTTGTTGCTTTGAGGAGATCGTGAGGGGATATTCGCAAAGTTTTAGGAGGGGTCTTTCCCTGATTAACTTCTACCATCAATAAAGATGCACAGTACAGTAAAACATCTTTATCAAAGATTGTAGGTAATCCATGAATGCTAGGCGATACCGTAACTGTAGTATTACCATTTTTATACTCTAAAACCCTTAAGTCTGGCTTGGTTGAGAGTGCGAATATAGGGTGCTCCATGCTTGCCATATCATCTTTGAATGGTGTTTGATCAAATATATCGGCAATAAAAAAATCAGCATTTTGATGCTTTTGCGTCAGTAGCGGCATTATCCAATTCCATTTAAAAAGTTTGATATTTCAGGAATAGTATATATTTGATATTTCAGGAATGCAACCTCTAAATAGTCGTTTGATATTCTAGGAATAGTCGTTTGATATTCTAGGAATAGTCGTTTGATATTCTAGGAATAGTCGTTTGATATTCTAGGAATAGTAAAATTTTCAAATGCCCTAGTAGTGCGCATTACAGAGCGTTTTTTTTTGCGTAACACTACACTAACTACTATTTAACTTTATATAACACTAGAGTTACCCCTGTTGATATGTGGATAACCATCACTCATACCGGAATTTGTCACACAACCAATAAAAATTAGATTGACTATGTGATACTTTTGGAGTACATTTATCTATGTAGTTTTTAGAAGGTAAAAAATATGAGTCACGATGAGAGAATACAAGCACGCATAGACCCGGCATTGAAATCAACGGCAGAAGCTATTTTTTCAAAACTGGGTATTTCTTCAAGCGAAGCCATTCGCATGTTTTATGCTCAGGTCTCCATGAGGGGTGGTATCCCTTTTGATGTTTCCATACCCAATGCTGAAACAGTCAAAGCCATGCAGGAAGCAAAATCTGGCAAAGGCACTGCCTATGAAAATACTGAAGATATGTTCAAATCGTTGGGCCTGTGATGTATCAACCCTTTGCCACCAACAAATTCAAGAAAGACCTCAAGCGGTGCAATCGCCAAAACAAAGACATGAGCAAACTCAAAAAGATTATTGATCTTCTCTGTCAGGGTAAAAAACTGCCCATACGCAACAAGGATCATTTTTTAAGTGGTAACTGGGCGACCTATCGAGAATGCCACGTTGAACCAGATTGGTTGTTAATCTACCAAATCAACACTGAAGATTTACTTGTTGAGCTTATTCGATTGGGAAGTCACGCAGAGCTGTTCTAGATACACAATGCCGCTGGCTGCGCTGGCGGGAGAAAGGCTCGCAAGCTCGCAGGGCTATCGGCTGTAGCCTCTCGAAC
>JAVCKV010484655.1:0-11796 GCA_032274145.1 Herpochondria borealis | reverse complement strand
ACAGTTACTACAGACAATATAGTTTTTCTCAATTTTCGCTGAAGAACGGTTCACTTGCCTGGACTGGTGTGCTTCTCTTAATTCACTTCTTTTAAATACAAAAAACTGTAGGTGACCGCAATCATCGCAAACCTCTCCGTGAAGATTCGCTCTGACTCTTCCTTTAAAGACCCATGCAGACGGCTCCGTATCTAGACTCACTTGTGCCCTGTCTTCGCTATTTTTATAACCTCTGTCGATAAGATGCACCTCAGTGATTAAATTCTTACTTCCACAACAAACACATTTTCTATCCATGACATTAATATAGTAGAGATCCTTGTTAGAGAGCAAAAGTTTATTCTTTATATTGCTTCTTTAATTAATCAAGGAGATACAGATTTCAAATATAAAAAAATTAGAGTTAAAGATATTGAAGATATTCTAAAAGGGGATGATAGTAAAAAGTGGGGAAGTATTTATGAAGTAGTTAAAGATATTTCTCAAACCCTGAATAGCAAACCATTATATGTAAAAGAAGAAAATGGTTGGGAATTGATTTACTGGTTTGCCTCAATTAAGGCAGAGCAAAATAAAGGCATCATTACGTTTGAATTATCAGAGCGAATGAAGCCTTTTTTATTGGAGTTAAAAGGGTATTTTACAAAATATAGGTTTAATAATATTTTGAGTCTTAGAAGTGGGTATTCGATAAGGATATATGAACTTTTAAAATTAAATCAATTTAAAGGAAAGGTTCGATACGAGATCAATCATTTTAGAGAATTGATTGGAGCGTCTTACAAAGATCCTCAAACAAATAAAGAAAAGCATAAGTATAAAGAATATAAAGCCTTTAAGCGAAGTGTACTTAAGCATGCTCAAGCGGAAATCAAAAGAGAAACAGATATTTACTTTGAATTGAAAGAAGAGCGAGAAGAACGGAAAGTGAAATATTTAGTTTTTTATGTTTTTAAAAATAAAGAAAGTAAAAATACAAATAGCGAATTGTTTTCAGAGACACCATCTGCAGAAGCCGTGGAGACAGATGCATCAGAATTTAATGAAACCATCATTTCAAAATTTATTGAGATTGGCTTGGAGGAAACTAAAGCACAACAACTCTATAATACTGGATTTAATTCAATTGAACAGCAAGACATTCGAAAACAGATTGTAGAAGAAAATCGATCATTGGATGAATATTTTTTGGAAAAAATAGAATACGTTAATCTTCAAATTTCGAAAGGTGGAATTAAAAACCCTGCGGGACTTTTGCTAAAAGCGATCCAAGAGAATTATCAAAATGCAGAGATTCTAAAAATGAGAAAATTTAAGACTTCTCGAAAACGAGCTAATGCTAATACTGAAAAGAGGATTTTAAAAGAAGCTCAATTAGATCAACTTCAAAAGGCATTATACCAAGAAGAGAAAATGATAATGGATGAATTAGTAGAGGAGAACATTTCTTTTTTTGAAACACTAAAAGCTGATACTAATATGGAATTGTGGAAAGGATATGATACTAGTAAAAGTTCTTTAGAAAATTACCGAAATTCAAAAGGGTTGCTTCGAGCTAAGTTTGAAGCATTGATTAGAAAAAATCATGCAGGGCACTTTGAAAAATTTGAAAAACAACGAAAACAGATTCTCCAGGTGAAAAGAGAGACACAATTATTGTGATTGCTGCGATAGGGTAGGGGAAAGTTAATATTATTCTTGGAGCAATGAGAAATATTACGCAACTCAAATTTTAAAGTACACTAAATGGAGTACTTTAAAAATAAAATGACATCGTCACAACTCAAAATTATATTGCAAGGATAGAATCAATAGGTATTTTCTATTCCCATCAAATTTGATGGGATTAAAAAAAGTGATTTTTAAAAAGTATTTCCCAAATTTTTTGAAGGAATGATTTCTACTGCTAAAAATTAGAATACTAGAAAGACTAACATGGCTAAAAAACAAATTGAAGTACAAGGAATTGAAATAAGAATAAGAGAGGATAATGACTATATCTGTATTACAGATATAGCTAGGAAAGTAGATGAAAGAACAGATATTGTATTGTCTAACTGGCTTAGAAATGCAGGCACCTTAGATTTTTTATATGAGTGGGAAATAATGCATAACAGTAAATCTTTTAATCCCATCAAATTTGATGGGATTAGAAAAGAAGCAGGGAAGGTAGGGTTTGTAATGACTGCAAAGAAATGGATAACAACTACTGGGGCTATAGGTATAGAATCTAAAGCAGGTCGATACGGTGGAACTTATGCCCATCGTGATATCGCTTATGAATTTTGTACGGCAATAAGTGCTAGTTTTAAACTAACTCTTATTAAAGGATTTGATATTTTAATCAAAGAAAAATATCAACAACTTGGCGAGCCCTTTAAAATAACTCGGCTAATGACTAAAGGTACTTTTCCTTTACTAACTGATGGAATCAAAGTAGCGATGCCTTCTAATATTGCAAGAACAAAAAATGAAGGAAATTTCTTTGCCAATGAAATGGATATGATAAATATGGTTCTTTTTGGAATGACTGCTCAACAATGGAAAACGCAAAACCCTAAAAGCAAACCAGGAGAAAATATGAGAGATTATGCTACCGCTACCGAACTATTAATTTTGTCGGCATTGCAAGCTCTTAATGATAGACTGTTGAGATGGGGGTGTGATAAAGATCAACGATATGACTTGCTTGACGAAGCTGCAAAGGATTGGAAAAGTATTTTAATTAAAAGCAAAGCGATACAACAATTGACTAAACGAATAGATAATCAGAAAAACTTAAAGAAGTAAAATAATTTATTTTGAAAAATAAATTGGATTTTAGAAAGGGGAGGGGTTTACATTTCCAGAATACAACAGATGAGCGTTGACAATTACAAAAGGAACAAATATAGTTTTAAAAGATGTGCCTATGATTTTTTAGCGTATTAGTTTTGCTAGATCCATGTATAGTTATTACCAGTCTTATGTAAATAGGACATAAGTTTAAAGGCAAATACTTAATAGCTTTTTTGCTGAAAAGATATAAGAGGGTAGAGGCGGAAAATTTTATTTCAGTTACCAATCCAAGAATTAAAAATTTTGAAACAAAATTCTCCTTATACCTACAAATAGGGGAGTATAATAAAACTAAGGTTTTTTATACTCCTAGATATTGAAAAATAAATTATATTTTTTAATAATATAAAAAATACAATATTTAAGGTATAAAATATATATCATCTATTCTCTATATTTGATTAATTAAAATTCCAACCTAAATTAACAACAAATTTTAAAGCAGCAGCGTGAAAACGTCCTTTCACTAATATCTTAATAAGGAGGAGATTAAGGTTTAAGAAAGCGTTTATCAAAAAAGTCAGATACTGAATGGTACATGTTCAGCACTATATTGGTATGCATGCATACCTGATTTCGAACAACGTTTTTTCTACAACATTAAATCAAACTTATGAGTTTTATCGAGCAACTAAATCTTATTAAAAGGCTAGATTATCTTATTGAACGAAAAGCAACTGGCACGCCTGAACAATTAGCAGATAGATTAGATATTTCTAGGGCATCTGTTTTTAGACAAATTTCAATACTGAAAAAGTTAGGAGCCAAAGTTTTTTACTGCAAAAAATCACGTAGTTATAGGTATAAAGAAAATTTTTCTGACCCTTTTTTGTCAAGTCTCAACTAATGCGACTGTAGGAACTTATATTTGTATAACTAAATTCTATCAATATCTTTTTGATTAGAATCAACAAAAAAGCTATTGGATTAATCTCAATGTCGTTCCTGACATGTGAGGTAGAGAGAAGATTATTCCTATAAGAGAGTGTAAAAAAAATCTAGTTGAACTGTATTAGTTCGACCAGAGACAGATATGCATAAAGTAAACGTAATCTTGTAACCAGTTTGTTATAAACAAACAACAAAATCATTTTGATTATGAAGACACATCAATCCATTATTATTTTATTAGTCATGTTAATGACTCCCCTATTAGCCTTTAGTCAAATACAGAAACAAGATTGGCAAGAGGCAAAATCTCAAATTAAAAATTTAAAAAAATCTGACACTTCAAAAAGAATAACAACCAATAAGTTTAATCTTCAAATTGAACAGAAGAAGGCATCATATCTACAACCTCTGACTGGAAAAGTAAAAGAGAATTTCAAAACTATCTCAAAAGGAGAAAATAACATGGTTTTGGAATTTGATGAAGAACGAAATGATGTAATGATTTCTTTATTGAAGTTTAGTTGGATGCGTCCAAAATCTTCTGAGATGATTGAAGCTCCTTCACTTTCTATTATTGGAATAAATGCGAATAAAAATGAAGTCCTACCTACGATTGCTATTACTCAAAAAGAAGAGATAGAGAATACTAATGGTGTGCTTATTTTTAACAATGCTCTTACAAATGAAGTAAGTATTTCATTTGCAGAACCGATTAATCGAATTGAAGTAAAAGCCAAAGCAGATAAGGCAAGTACAGTTGTTTTTGAATTTAGTCCTGTTTACTGGTTAGATCAACCTATCACACCTAATCCTTCAATAAGTATTTCAAACTGCCAAGACATTAATATTAATGTCATTCTGGATAGTTCAGCTTCAATGACAGACGAAGAAAAAGATGACATCCGAAAAGGATTAATAAACTTTATGGAAGAAGAAATTCTTGGAGAATCATTAAAAGCTAATATTGCTTTTGTAGAGTTTGGGAAAAAATCTGAAATAGGAACTAGTTTAATTGAAATTAATGAAGAAACAATTTCTCCTGATGGAGCAATCTATAGTTATCTTTTTAATATATATGGAAATATAAATAGTACTAGCAAACAAAACTGGACAAACTGGGAAGGAGCATTTGAAGTTGCTGGAAATATGAATCAAAGTAATCCTGCAAATTTATTGTTATTTATTTCAGATGGATTACCAAATGGAGGCTATCAATCTAAATTATCGGCTCCAGAGTCGCTGAAAAAAACAATCCATTATGCAAATCAAATAAAAAAACAAGGTACGCATATATATGCTATTGGTAAAGATGATTTAAATGGAGCTGTAGCGTCATTTTGGTTAGGTCAAATTACAAACGGTAAACAATCAGTTTTAAGTGATGAGAATCAAAATTCAATTAACTCAGATTATACCGTTGTAAATTCTTTCCAAGAAATTTCGAATAATTTAAAAGATGCATTAACCGAGTGCGATCCTTCTTTTGAATTGGATTTAATGGCTAAACTTCTTGATAACAAGACTTCCGAATTAACATGGAAAAACCAAGAAGGATTAATTGCTGAACAATATTCAATTTATCGCTCTTCAAACAAAAAAGATTGGATTAAACTTTCAGGTACTGTTCAATCCAATGAACGCCATAATCTCTTCATAGATAAGACTCCTTTTGATGGAAGAAACTATTATCAAGTAAAGGCAACCAGAAAAAATAAAGCAGCTATTTCATCTCCTGTTCGCATACTCAAAGTAGACATTGATAAACTTATAAAAGTTTTCCCTAATCCTGCTAGGGGAGATGTGGCAGTAACTTTAAATGAAGGTTTATTAAATGAAAAGGATAAATACTCAATTGAAGTCCAAGACATATTAGGGAAAGTAATTAACCTTAAAATAGAACCTACTGCCACAGGATTTTTTCTAAAAGCAAATCTTTTACAAAGTGGAACTTACCTTCTAAATCTTAAAGAAAATAGTGATGTAATCCACTCAGAAAAGTTAGTGATTTTAAAATAATTAAACCTCTCATAAAATAAATTTTAAAAATAGATTTAATATGAAAACTCAATATAAAAATTTAATAGTATTTGGATTGCTTCTCTTCTCTTTCCTCAATCTGAATGCACAAAGTGAAGAAAAACCAGATTCTTCTCCAAAGGATTCAACAACAATAGGTGGAGCAGGATTCCAAGCAAGCAGCAGTAACGGAGGTAATGAAACAGGCGCTTTTGACATAGGATTGCAAGGTGATAATTTTGTAGCAATGCCATCTCCTAATAGTATGACCTTAGTTCAACAAATAGAAGCGGGTGCAGATTTATATACAGGAAAAGTACAATCATCAGTACCTATCACAAGTTTGAGTAGTTACGACATAAGTGTTCCTGTAACATTATCTTACAGTAACAATGGAATTAAAGTGGATGATATAGGAGGTTGGGTAGGTATGGGATGGGATCTACAGGCAGGAGGAAAAATTACTCGGATTATGCACAATCTTCCTGATGAGTTTCGTGGTGATTTACATGACAATGCACTTGGTCGTCTATGGGGGGAGGATATACCAGGATATGGTTATTTGAATTTACTTAATGCTGAGGTTGATGGAAATGGGTTTGGAGTAGGTCTTGGTGGATTTTATAGTGTTTATTCACAAAATGATAAACAAACAATAGTCAAGTATGCAGATTGGAAAAGTTGTGATGATTGTGAAATTGCATTAGATACTGAACCAGATGAGTTTTATTTTAATTTTGGAAGCTATAGTGGAAAATTTGTTTTTGATCAAAGTGGGTATGTTCATACTATCCCAGATATGAATCTTGAAATAACTAAAACTATTAGTACTGTAAACCATCATATAGGAAGTGGTGCAACTATTACAAAGTTTACGGTCAAAACACCGGAAGGAATGATTTATACCTTTGGTAGTAGTGGTTCAAGTTTAGATGGTGTTGAAACTAGTATGGTAACACAAACTTCTTTGGCAACTAGATATGAGTACAAACATGTAGGGTCAAGTTGTACTCCTTATGGGATAGATCATCCGGATTTTAGTTATTCTGATCCAGATGCTCCATGTGGCGATGTTGTTGATGTACAGCACTATTATCAAATCGAGCCAGTATTAAACTATATAGATATTGAAGAAAACGGCGGGTTGATTCCAAATGATTGGAATGTAGAAAATGAAGATTTAGCTCCCGTTATAGATCATTTAGAGGGAGAAATTAAAAATAGTGTAAGTAAGAAACTTGGACATTTTAGTTCTACATGGCATCTAAAATCAATTACTTCTCCTAGTGGTGATCATATCACATTTACTTATGAGAATGAAATTTTTAGATTTACACAATCTAGAAACTACTCTTGGGATATGCCTAATTTTAAGATTCTTACAAATTCTGTAACAGGAGAAAAGAGATTTGAATCTTATATTGAACCAGTAGAGCGGTACATTAATTATTATGTAGACACAGATGGAAATCCAAATAATTCTCCAAACTATTTAAAGTATTACCCGGAGTTGGCTTCACTTGTTTATAATTTGACTGAGATTGATGTAAATGGAAAAAGATTAAGCTCTATTACTGCATCAAATGGAAGAAGCCTTGCTTTTGTTCCAACCATAAATGATAGAGTTGATTTACATGGAGCTAAGGCATTACAAGAAATTGAATTTAGAATTTCAGGTATAAGGAAAAAATCATGGGAGCTAGGATTTCAAGAAGATGTTAAACTTTCTGTTAATACACCACAATGGCAGAGTGCCTATAATAATATAACTCATTTATCAACAGAAGATGTTCTTGATTTAGATTTTAATACAATTCCTGCAGGTCAATTGAGTGCTTCTAGTTCAATTCCATATTTACAATCATTCAAAAGCATGTGTGATTTTAAACATGAACATTGGCATGGCGAAAATCCTTTTCTAGACCTTCAAGAATTTTATCAAAAAGAATATGAGGAGCTTTGGAAACCAGAACATAATAGATTTTATCTAGATCAAATTACTGAGAATGGTAAAAATTCAGAATCAAGAGACCTAGTTAATTTTGACTACTATAGTCAGAATGCACTACCAAAAAGATTTTCATATAAACAAGATGATTTTGGATTTTACAACTATAATGATAGAAGTACTCTATTAACTGGAATACCCTATGATGTAAATCTTAATGCATATAGAACATTACCTTACGAAGATTTGCAAACCTCTGCATTGGAATATAAAGGGCATTATAAGACGAAAAATACTGATAGAGCTAAATCTGGAATATTAAAGAAAATTAATTTTCATACTGGAGCTAAAAAAGAATTTAATTATGAAGGGAATGAATATGGAGTAAGATTAAGTAATGTTTTAGTTACTCCAGCCGGTACTCCAAAATTCAGAGAGTTATATACTTATAATGACAGTAAATGGATAAGTCAAGGAGGATTAAATCCTGGAGATATTCGCTTGAAACAATATACTGGAATTCCCCTTAATCATAAAGACGATAAATGGGTGCTAAATAGTTATCAGAATCGCCCTGCTCAAATGAGTAAAGGAACATACAAGGTATTTCGTACCGTAAAAAAATCAATCGTTGATGAGAATAATCAAGGTCTAGGACATACTGAATATAAATTCTATTCTGATGCAGATGTTAATACAACTCCTGCTGGGCAAATTAATCATGCTAATATCCCTCCTACAGAAATGTGGATATTAGATACTCAAGATAATCCCAACTCAGAATATTCTATGCCCTATGCACCATTTACTGATATGGATTATTCCAGAGGTATTTTAAAAAGTACATCTACAGAAGATGCTAACAATACAGTATTAAGTAGAACGGATTATAATTGGAATTTTGATATTGCTGGATATACTCCTAGTGTTATTTTTGGATTAAAAACAGCTACTATTGAACAATTTAAGAAAGATCCTAATGACGATGATATAGACATAAATTGGACGGCACATAAAGCAGATCGATATAGCTTTATTTCAAACAAATACCGTTTAGAATCTGTGACGAACAGTACTTATGAAGAAGGAAGTACAACACCGCTTCGAGTTACGACTGCTTATGGATTTAATGCAAATAATGATGTATCTTCAGAGAGGACTGGAAATAGTGATGGAAGAATCCATACAACTGAGTACATACGATTATCTGATGCTATCCTTAACAATCCAAGTGATCCAACTCTACAAGCAATGGTAAGTCGTAATATGGTAAGTACTGTTATTACAACCAATTCTTTTATTGATGGAACTCTCGTAGGAGGAAGTAAAGTTGAATTCAAAAATGATTACCCTAATTGTAATGGATGCATTCTTCCTTGGAAGACTTATGCTTTTGAAGATGCTTGGAATTTAAAATCAACGACAACGGATGTTAACGCACACGGACAACCAGTTAATATTCAAAGAGAACATTATCCTGATCCAATTGTGTTTGCATGGACATCTGATGGGTTACTTGACCTAAAAAGATATGGTACCTGGTTATGGGATTATGGTTATAATTCTGATCTAGAGTTGACTGGATTTACAGATGTAGATTACCAAACTACCTATTATGAGTATGATGGATTTGGCAAATTAGAAACCATAAAAGAACGAGGTAGTGATAGAATTACGACAATAGAATATGAATATGCAGGATTCAATAATACAGGTGAAAACGCTGTAACATCTACTACTATAGCAACTGGTGTTAATTTTATCCCACCTACAAAAGAAATATTCGATGGATTAGGACGAACCTTATCTAGTACTCGAATTGGTTATGCTTCAGATGGAGGTGACTTGGTCGTCTCTCAAAAATATGATGCATTTGGTAGAGTAGAACGAGCAACGGATTTTACTAAAGGTACTCCTGTAGAATTTACTTATGAAGATTCTCCACGAAGTAGAGTCACGGAACAAAGTGTAATAGGTGCTTCTACTTCTGTCTTTAACAAATATGAATTAAACTCCGCAAATGAAGTAAATGGTTATGCTGAAAGTACTTTATTTAAAGCTACTGTAATAGATGAAAATGGTTACCCTAGTGAAACCTTTACGGATCAGTTAGGAAGAACAATTTTGCTTAGGAAATATGTAGATACGGATGTAGTCGATACTCGATACCGATATAATAATATCGGACAACTTTCGGAGATAACTCAACCCAATGGAGAAGTCTTTACCTATACTTACAATGCAAAACGGTTATTAGAATCAAAGTCTGTTCCTGGAGGAGGAACAACAACCTATACCTATAATGACAGAAACCAAGTAGAAACGGAGACTGATGGTAACGGTAATATAATCGAATATCGTTACAACGATTTTGACCAACTTACTGAAACACTTTTAGATGGAAATGTCATTGTTGGTAAAACATATTATACTTCAGGACTAGGAAGTAAAGGGAGATTATTTGAAACTACTTCACAAGGTCTTAATGTAGCTGGAAGTTTTACTTCATCAGTAGTGTATGATGAATATGGTCGAGTAGACAATGAAACTAGAGAACATCTTAATGGTGTAACTGATAATTATGGCTATACTTATGACCATCGAGATTTGACAGAATCAATAAGACGAAATCATCAGGGTATTAATGGAACGGTATCCATATTTACTAATCCTGAATATGACCATGGAGGAAGATTAAATTATACGGAATTTGGTATAAACCAAGATCCACGAGAAATCATTGCCCAAAATTTTTATCATCATCTTACCGATAAGGTTTATGAAAAAAACCTTGGAGTCACTTTAGGACAAGGGCAACTTCAATCTATAGATTATGAATATAATTATAGAGGATGGCTGACAAAAATTAATGATGTAGGAGAATGTTCAGGAGATAGAGATGCTCCTCAAGTTCCTAATGACACTAAGCCAGGTGACGTTAGTTCTTTCCAACAAGGTGGAACAGTTCTTCTTTTATTTAATGGAGGAGAAATTGCTTCAAGTGCAAAAACCAACATTGAACTTAGTTATACTATGGAAGCATCACAGAATGGAAGTGTAGTATATGAAACGAGTGATAATAGCGATATAAATATTGGGGGAATAGTAGCTTCCAATACAACAAATTATACTCATAATAGAGAGTATATCATAGATGGGGAAATAGATAGTGAAGCAATGGCAAGCATCATGACTAATGATATTGTAGGAGATGCAAATAGTCAAGGATCTGGTAGTAGTGTTTCTCAAGAAAGAGGAGCAGAGATAAGAACAAAACTTGATGAAAAGATGAGAAGAATCCCTGACCGTGAAGATTGTCAAAATACGGAAGGAGATTTATTTGCTCAAGAATTATATTATCATGATACCCCTGAATTCCATTTGACAGGAGCTGATGCAATAAAAAAGCAATACAACGGAAATATTTCAATGATAAAATGGAATGTCATGTTGCCAGGAAGAAATGAGGTAAACTATTATGGCTATGATTATGATGGTATATATAATCCTTCTGATCTTGGAGCAAACTCATCCAATAATGGATTAGGTAGATTAACTGAAGCACATTATGCTCAAAAAACTCTTGGGGATATACCACAAGGAGGAAGTCCGTGGATAAACCAAGGAAGATATGATGTAACCATAGGTTATGAGGATAATGCTGGAAATATTGGTTCTATTTTAAGAAATGGAGTAACTGGTGGTACTGGAACTAATCTAACTTATGGAGTAACAGATGATTTGACTTTTGATTATGTAAATAATAATAAAAATCGGTTGAATCTGGTAAACGAAACAGGAAATTTTGACCATGGTTTTAAAACAAATCTTAAAGGTTACTCCTACGATAATAATGGTAATATTTCTAATGTATCAGGTCAAGGAGCGATTACTTATAATCATTTTAATTTACCTGAAACAATTACTACAGCTGGAGGAACTATTTCTTATTTTTACGATGGCTTAGGTAGAAAGCTATCTAAAACAGGAGAAAATGGTACTCGTCAATATGTAGATGGAATTGAATATGTCAATGGAAGTATTGAAGCGATTTACCATTCAGAAGGAAGGTATCTTTTTGATGAAGATGAACATGAATATGT
>JAVCKV010484544.1:0-11797 GCA_032274145.1 Herpochondria borealis | reverse complement strand
AACCGGTCGACACCGAGCGACCGTGAAAATAAAAAGGCATCGGCCACCAACTGGTCTATCCATCTGTCTGGTTTGCGCGTTCGAAGTGTGCAAGATAGCGAGTCGTCACAGATATATCTTTGGCCGATAACGCTACGTCTGACGTCGCGCTACCGGCGCACGTACTTTTCATATGCCTCCTAAGAAGCAGAAATCTCCGGTCATCTCCGAGTCGGTCTCGCACCCTACGTTTGAATCGCTCGACCCCGCTGAGGCCGTGAAGTTTATCCGCGAGAGGGAGATCTATGAGACGGAAATCGCTGAGCGAGAGAAGGAGGGCACACCCATCCAGCCCGCCTCCCACCGCGTTTCAGTTGATCCTACGTTTCTGCGCTCGGTGCACGCGATGGGGTAATTCGATGAGATCTCTGCCGACACGGCTGTCGACGACCTCCAGGACGACGACATCAAGAAGTTCATCGCTGAATTGGCGAAAAGTTTTGTCGAAGACGAACCAAATTCTTCTGCAATCGAAGAGGCGCTCAGAGACTTGCGCACAAAAATGTCGATCGTCAATCCTAAAGCACGAGTGTTTCAACTTGCGCTAGACTACGACATGCGCATGGCGGCCATCGGGTGCGAGTAGTTTCGTGACAACAACCCGAAAAAGGCAATCGAGCTTCTCACTGAAAATTTGCATCCGCCGGCACTGATGCACCAAGTAAAGTTCGATCTCGAGTTCATCCCGAAAATACGGAAGGACTGGAAAGTCTTCCTGACCCATGCCGCGATGCAAGCCGAGCATGTGCAACGGGGACTCGAATCCGCCAAGCGCCTTACAAAGGATGTCGGAAAGTCGGAAGACAAGAAAGAGATGAACAAGACAACCCGAGATAAAAAGGGTTCTGAAGGCAACTTGAAGGAGAAGATAAATTCTGAAAAACATTCTCGAGACCTTCCCAAGTGCCTGAATGAGGACTGCGATGGTGTTCACTATCTCAAGGATTCCGATAAAACAACGGCAGAGAAGAAACAGGTTTAGCCTTCAACGCTTGTCAAAACAGTTTAATGTCCAAAACGAATGACAACAGAAATTAAACTCATGGGATTTATATATTTTATAACCGTAACATAATTATTTTACTGTCGAGTAAATCAATATGATAATAATGATTAATGATGATAAATAAAATCGAAAATACATTGACGAACAGCAGCGTGTTTACATTTTCTCTGGTCCTTGTTTTGGCAGTTGCAGTAGTCTAGCTAGAACTTTTCGACTCCCAGAATCCACCAGCTGGTCGGTTTTGTTTAGCTAGTGTCCATACACGGGGCCAGTCATTACTTCCTTCATGAAAAACGCGAAGATGGTTTTTGAAGCACGTGAAGTACGCACAAACCTATCCGCACATTAACAGTGAGCATGCGGTTGGAGTTTTGCTCATCTGAAGTGGTTTGCATAAAACTTGGCGAAAAGGATTGGGCCTGGCCCCGAATTGCAGCGACCGAAAGAGAGTATTGTGCACCATGCATAACAATTCCAGCTTCAAGCTTCAAGCTTCAAGCTTCAAGCTTCAAGCTTCAAGCTTCAAGCCTCAAGTGTCTCGCTTGATGCACACCAACCTCCACAGTGTAGAACTGCAGGTGCTGGCAGGTGCAAGTAGTGCTTACAAAAGTTACAATGATTCCAAATTCTAAGCGAAGAACAGTACTTCATGCCCCGTAACAGATTGGGCAGAAGAGGCGCACAGCATGGGCAGCGTAAAACTGAATCGGCCGAAACAGGCTGAAAGCGTTTACAACAACCTCAAAACAAAATATCTTTACATACTGTTACCTGTCACAGGATCTGCGAACGGTTTACTGTACAAAGAGTCGGCGTGTTGCGGGGTGCTTGCGGTGTGGCAGGCGCACGGTAAGTACACCGTCCTGCAACCCCTCAACTTGCACGGCGTCGACGTCGACATTGAGCCCGAGCCGAACGATGGTGTGGTACACGACGTGGTAGGCGCGGTTACTGTCGGTGCTGGCGGCGGTGCGTTTGTGCGGAATGACTTGCATGGAGTCGGCATTGTGTTCGGAGTGAGTGAGTGTTGGCGCCGATGTGAGCATCGGGGTTGTATTCGTCATCGGTTACTGTTGTAACGGGCTCAGTAGTGGGTGCTGGTGCTGGTGCGGGATGAGGAGCAGGAGCAGCAGCCGAATCGGTATCGGGCTTATCACGCTGCCCAGGCGCATCAAGCTTCTCAGCTGCGTCACGCGGCTCTGGTGCAGATTCCAAAGGCACCGAAGCACGGCGTCCTGTGATGGTGAGCTTGCGGCCGTGCAGCTCAACCGTGATGTGGTCCTTGGGGACACCGGGGAGGTCGACCTTGAGGACGGTTGCGTCGGACTCTGTGTGGGATGAGTAGAAGGAGCAGATGGTGCGCGCTGTGTGCGCAGATGGGCGTCGGTTGGCGGGCGGCGTGGTGTTCGGACTGTCAGCGTCGGTCATGCAGCGGTCATCTTCGAGCATGCGCATGAGCAATGGCTTGGTGCGCCTCGGCGCCTTGATACCCGCTCTCCAGCCTAGATCTGGCTTCAAGCCAAGACAATTGCAGCATCCCGCGCTGCAGCGCTGGTTGGGTAACCCAGCTTCACGGGGCCCTACAATATTGCCGTCGGGCACGTTTATTCTGCACCTTTTCTGCTGTCTTATAAGCTACGAGTCGCTTACTAAGACTTCTCTTCATAAAAGCCCAATCGATGGTGTTTTATCGGCACGGATTTTGCCCGTCACTACAATTCCCGTGTTCTTTTTTTCTCATCTGGTTAGAAGTTTTTCCATTGCCTAAACGGTTACTAATCTGGGACGCGCTTAGGCGTTCTTGTTCTGCTTACCTTAGCAGACTGTAATGGAGGCTTGGGACCCCTCGTCTGCACTTAAGTGCGTGGCGTCGGCCTTTCTGGTGTGTGGTTGTTGTTAACTGCGCTCCCGCGCTGCTTCCAGCAAGTGTTTGCACGACACAGAGAACGGTGGGGTCGCTCTAATGCAACTTATGTGCTGCCGGTAAAGCAATAGAGTAGGAAATAACAGTCTGGAATTAACTTATTTTGTATTAAGCTTGAAAATTGGAGCCCTGTTGCGCTATGATACGGTCTAAGGAGCCTGTTAGCGTTGCCTGGGGCGATGTTAGCGTTTATAAAAAAATATGTAAATTCTTATTGTCGCGAAAATTTACTCACATGCTGAAGGCTCTGTACTACTGCCTGGACTCCTCACTGGTTCACGCCCCCCCTCACCGATTAGAGACATATGCTGAAATATATGCTTAACCCAAAAAATCTACTCATCGTCTTTATCATATTAAAATAATGAATGTTAACACCAGTAGAAAAATTCAATATCACGACGACATCTATTCTGAGTTCGCTGGACCACCCGCAGGGTACGCGAAGGGTCGCTTACTGGCGCTGGAAGCTGGTCATGTACCACAGGGAATCATGCCTCCCGATCATTCTGTTTTAGCTAGCTCCCTTTCTTCAGTAGGTTCGCACGCGAAGGAACCATCCTCTACAGTTTTTCTGTCGTCCTGAAAATGAGTGATAAGTTTCTTTCAATCGTTCTGGAGGACGCAGCAACGCGCCTCGGGAATCTTCAAGATAAGTAGCTCCTCTTCTTCTTCCGCTCTCTTCCTTGGGACGACTTAATCAATGGAAACTAGGCCAACTGGCAGACGCTGATATGTTCACCCTGCTCGAGCGCCTGTTATCTGGTAAGCATGATTGATATGGGGAGTTGTCCACGGCCCCATCGGCCTTCTATGCGCAGGGCATTGTCGCTGAAGAGCTTCACTCCATTTACGCCTTCCGGCGTGAATTCGAGCGCCCCATTCCGGATATAATCGGTGATGTCCAACGGGCATGGAACTCGAGAGTTGATGATGGGGACGGACGTATACAAGCTGCCGAGTCCCTCGATTCTCTGGTACTTCTTGAAACGTTTCATAATATTCTGCTCCCGACTTCGCAGGCCCTCAAAATTATTGGGCCAACTTGCACCGAAGTGGAGACCCGTGCTGGGAATCTGAGCAAGTATTATACGCCTAAAATCAAGCCGGGTGTAGCTGTCAATCGGTTGTTGTCATTCTAGGGGGCTAACATCCCGGAAGACACTTTCGAAGGTTCTATCGGCCGCACGTTCCCTGATGACCAGAGAAAGGGTGACGCACTTCCTAGAACGGTGGGACGATAGAGTCATGAATGAGCTGGACGCACCAGATCCCAGACGGTTAGCAACGATTCTCAGTGGTGCGGGTGAACTGCCGTCTTCATCTGCTTCTGAATGCAAGAGGGTTCTTTTTACACTGCTGAGCAGAGGTAGTGAAAATCTGTAAATCGATCGTGCTGACACCCCGCAGGCGTTAGGTCCTTGAGTGGTCCGTGAAAGCCCTCCTGTTCTTCATATCGGGCGTCTTGACCAGGGGCATGACCGTGAGGACGACCATCTAACTCGAGGCAACAGTCGAGGACACCCCTAAC
Organism: Herpochondria borealis; assembly: GCA_032274145.1. Lineage (NCBI taxonomy): Eukaryota > Rhodophyta > Florideophyceae > Ceramiales > Ceramiaceae > Herpochondria > Herpochondria borealis. The sequence goes on along the minus strand of JAVCKV010484544.1, from coordinate 7,297 downwards.
ATCAGCCGAGTAACAGGGTACTGAGATAAAATTGGCGCAGGGCATGCAAAGACTTGAAATAAATATTGATCAAAATTCAAGTAAATCCAACTGTGAAAATACCAAATGCAGCCGCTCTCCCTTCGGCAGGTCAGGTGCACCGTTTTCCGCCGATATGTCGGTTCGGTGGCCTCACAGCGGAGCGTTCGCCCGGTACATGAGTCTGCGGCCCTGGCGGCAGTAGTAGCAGCCGAGATTGGTTCTGGTTTCCCTCCCGAGAAGAAGAATGATCTATCGTCGCGGGCATCCTCAGCCTCAACCTAAGACTCGTCGTTTTCGTCTTCCACATCGACATCATATGTTGGAGCACGCGAAACGCGCGGGAAACGCGGCAGAAAAGACAAGAACAACCGCGTTGTGAAACTTCCTGGGCGCAAGGAGTGGAAGAAAAAGCGGACGTGTACCGGATTATTGTCATCTGCCCGCGTACCGCGACCTCACGAAAGGGATGGGGAAAATCCTTCGCCACGAGAGTCCTTCCCTCTGGTATATGTTCGAGCCGTTGTGCCTCGCGATGAAGACCTCTGCCGATCTCACGAAGCTTCAGGGCTACCACAAAAAGAACAAGCAGGTGGTCGCTCATTTTAACCGCGCGAAGGGATAGGAGGAGGGCGCGTGTTGTTGCGAAGGAAATATCGAGGCAGGAGCGGTTCGACGCATGCACCCCGAGGAGTGCATCAAACAGCCTACCAATTCCTTGCCACCTCTTGGATAGCGACACTGGAGTTTTCGAGGTGGCTCCAGCACCGCGAGCTGAATACGTGACTCGAGTAAATCGTGTCGAAGGCGGGATCCGTGGAGATTACGACACATGAAGGCCACCTAGCCCGAGATATTACGAGCATGGAACTGGTCTTGGCCGCTCTACTAGACGAATTACACTCAGCCCATCTCTTACAGTCGATGGCCATAGAGAGACTGTTGCGGTGCCTGGTAATTTACGAGAAGGCGCTCCAGCTGGACAAGGAGAAGCGCGACGCGTTCTTCGTGAAGAATCTGGGCTTAATGGGCATCGGAGGATGAGCGACGCCGGAGATCGAGTCGGTTCTCAACATTTGAAGAAGGTTTGCGTCTGGAAAGAACCACTATTCGAAGCGTGCGTGTGATATGGGGAGGTAATTGTTCTAACATCTTGTTCAACCCGGCAGCGCGCGAGGTCTAATTTCCGACTCCCGACCTTCTCGGTGATCTATCGCTTCCCGCAGGTAGTCGTATGTACCTAAGCGGATAACTCACAACTCTGTAATCGAGTAAAGGCCCCGGATTTTCACATTTCCAAACTAGGGATTTCAGGCATAAGAGCTGAAGCAGTTGGTTTTGCGGGTAAGGGCTACGTCATCCCGTGTCTCAAGTGCATCCCATAGGCGCGAGTTATTCTGTCAGTTTGGGCTCATAGGGGTTCAGTTCCCTAAAAGCATTTATGGCTGTATGATATGATGGTGCACTATCGATTAAAGTAATCCTTTTTTTAATCGATTTAGGGAATTTTGCGACTTCATATTTTGGGCTTTATAAAAGCGATCGGAGCCGTTCGTGCCCAATCGTAAAATGTATGAAATGTGGACGGCTAGGGGCTGGCTGAAAAATAGCTTGGGCCAAAATATTAATGCCGTAGTGCATACAGGGGAGGAACCGGGGAACAATGAAACATATGTCGAGCACCTCACCAATATGGTCGAGTTCTTACTCCGATGAAGAGGTCCTCATGGAGTACATTGAAGAGTCGGTTTAGCGGCTGGTCCAGGATTTGTTCTATGGAGGCAGAAGACGCGAACAGGTCGAGAGATTCCGGACACCCAGCCGCAATACCTCCTCTCTCCCGCCGCCCTCATACGCCTCATCTGCAATCGCACACATATCCGCCTGGGCGAAGATCGTCTTAGCCGCCTGTGCACCGATCCAATCACCACCAACGGCCACCGCAGCTGCGTTGTTCCTCACGGCCGTTTTGAGCGAGCAAAACACTTTTGACAGCATCGGCCACAGCGACATACAGCGCCCCGTCGCGGCCGGCAGCGCGTCCAATTCACCAGTTTGGGCAGACCGTTCCATCGTCGCCTTTCCTAAATTTCGCTCATTTGTAATTGAAGTATTATTTTAAGTTTTAAGAACGCACCGTTACGGTCGCTCGAAGGGGCTAAGGAACGCTTTGTACGAGAGATTGGGGTGAACTTAGGTGTTTAAACAATTATTAGCAACTATGGAGGGGTAATTAGCCTGCAACTGGGAAAGTTTAGAAAAGCTGATAAAATTTCGAAGGAGCTCGCGTGGGTTAGTGAATGTACAAATCAACTGTTGAATTAAAACGGATGCATAAAATTGGAAAGTAATAAATGTACATATGGTTTTCCTATAAATTCATTTTGAAAAGAAAAAAAAGGAAAGAAAAAGAGGTACACAGCTCTGCGTGCGTTATGAAATCGCAGAACAGTGCAAAAGTATAAATTTGCTACCACCATGATAGCAGGCATACTGTACAACTTTTAAAAACAAACGTCTCTCGCACTCGCTCTAACGCATGTGATGGGCATGGCAATGGAATGGAAAACACTTTCATAAGATGGCACTATAATGTCACAATATCTCTACGAATATACTGCAAATAAGAAAGTTCGCGGGTGTAAGATATCTTTTCTCGCCCACAATGTCTCCTAAACACGGGGATTCCGATTGAAGCCTCCCATTTACAGAAATTTTATAATTATACGAACAATATGGCACTGCAATTCACGCAGATTAACAAAAGTAAGGACAGAAACACTATATTTAAGAATTCCGACAAAACAACAAGACCAATTTATCGTCTAAACATTATTGAGAAAGTTACGTTTAATAGTCAGAGGTCAAGTTCAATACATGGGAACGTATTGCAATAATTACTCTTTTTGCAATAGGTATTGAAATGCTTTTTCTTTTCGATAATTATTTTGATAATTTTCTTTTTGAAATAACTATTGCGATTCCTTTCATTAATATTGCAATAAAGTACCGTCTTGCCAGACCGTATATTCTGATGAGGTGAAGATGGGATAATACCATCAAAGTCAGTATTCAACGAACGTGTCAAAGTTTACCGAAACTAACACATTACACTGTCAGATGCAGCATCCGCGCTGCCGTTGCGGAGGCGACGGACGGCTTCATATATGGAAGTAACGTAATTCGTTAATTGAATGAAAAATGATATTCACGTAATTGAAAAATGGTTTACTCAGGTTTGTTCAATTTCGAGACCACAATTTTCTTATGTGAAATTACATTTTCTTGTAACAAATATTATTTCTCAATAATATTGCAATAAATGTACGACTGTACGATTGAAATGAATTGTTTTTTTGAAACAACTTTGCAATCAGTTTTCTTCTTGCAATAACTTATTGAAATAATTTTTTAAATTTATTTATAAAGCGAAATATTGGGTCCAAGTCCTGTATATCGTAGCCTGCTTCTGGAACAATTTTCTAAGAAAAGTAAAGAACAAAAATATTATTTAGTACGCATGGGAGTTTTTGCAAAAGCGTATTAGCCATTTATCCGCGTCCAACGAGTCATCATTTTCGGAGTGAAGACTCAAGAGAAGACACATGGGATTAGATGGAGGGTTAGTTAAGGCAGGAGTGAACATAACAATCAAGTCGTCATTTCGATATATTTTGTAGCAAAAATAGCATAGTACACCTCTAGCGCAGTATATTTGAGTACTAATTTAGTAATAATTGCAAAATGTGTCGTTAAGATGGCTACGTGGGATCTGTGTGGAAGTTTTCACCTATTCAGTAGTACATGAAAAAAGGGTCGTAAAGATGGCTAGGTGGGATCTGCGGTGCATTAAAGGTAAGAGTACTACAGGAAAGGGTCAGATAATTTCAGCACATAGTATGGAATTTTTCCACCGCTTCATGTTTTCCTTTAATGTACTTGTACGCTTCTAAATGTTAGTGGTACTATTAGTTCTACAAAATGAGATCCAGAAGGGGTTTATGAGCTGCATTTTCCTCATGATCGAAATGGTTTTCTCCAAGTGGCACGTTATTGTTGAGAATGGAAGGACCGGTATCAGAATATTTACTATGAGTTTAGTTAATAATTAAATCACGCAGTGATAGTTCCAACCGTCCGTTGTAACTTGGCCCCGAGTTGAGGTTCGGGTTCAGTATGGGGTAATAATTAGAATTGGGAAGAGCCTTGGTACTGCGGTCCAGCTGGGGCTTGCCGTGCGGAGATGTACGTAAAGGTATTGTATTTGTTACTTTGTTAACAGAAAAAGACATGCGGGCCGAATTATACGCCTGATGGTAACTTTTTCTTGGTGAGCTCGAGTTCTAATTGCAGTGTATTCCAAACCAGCTAACATGAATAATCGATACTGAATTCTGCAGCCCATTTAATGGGAATAAATGGTTATTGAACGCTACATTTGACAATGTATTTCCGGATAGAGCTGACGCTATTTCTGGAAATTAGTTGTATCTGTGTCTGTACAGGTCCTATCATCCTGGTGCTTTCATACTCGTTCATCCCAGCTCGAAGCTTCGTGCGCCTACTCTGGTATGGTGTTGTAGCTCAATCCCGTCACCACCACACAATGGAAAAAGTGGAAGAGCCGAAAGCGGCGCGCGTGAGCTGCACAGTGGAGCGCCATCACCTTACGCGGCCACACGTACATGTGTGGCCGCGAAAGATGATGGCTCAGCGTTGTGGGCGTCGCTCGTAAATGTGCAACCAACCACCCCAAAATGAGAAAAAAGCGGGAAAAGTGGGGGAAAGAGGAAGAAAAGGGGAGGAAAAGGGGAAGAAAGAAAAAAAGACGGGAAAATGGCTTTAGTTGGGGGTACAAATTTCTACAAACGATTATGTTTGAATTAATTACCACAGCGCCACCCAGAAAACATATGTAGCGACTGAGCAAGAGACCAAGGAGGGACTAACGGCCCAAAACGACCTTGGGGCAAAACAACCTAAAACTAACGATACTGAGAACATTAAAGTAGCTTTCCAAAACGCCGAGTGTAGTAACATAAACCCCCTCAGATGGATTATATTGCTCTAACCGAGGCCCCAAGATAATATAGCACCACCCAGTGAGCGAGTCACCCAGACCGGCCAATCAGCAGCCATAGCACTCCAAGGTGGTGGAGTGGCACATTAATGGAGTTGTACAGGACAAGAAGATGTGTCTGACCAACTGGCAGAGTGACGAAGTGGCAGCTGACTCCGATAACCCGGAGATGGCGTACACTTTCCCATTTTCCCGGGGTCCGTGTGCGGCCCCCTTTGCATCGTATAAAACGGCCCCAAATTCGAATCTGCACCGTCGCAGTTCCGTCGGATCCAAGCGCACCGTGAGGAGGCACGAAACCAGATTCGCGCCGTCCAATGCACGCGAACAGTAGTTTTGAGACAGGTTCTGCGGAGAAGCATATACGAGCGGGTGGTACGTGCAAGATGGTTGACGTGGCGCGCGAAAGTCTTGTCGCATCTTACAGCCCCAAGGAACTTTTCCTTCTTCAGAACATGCGCTGCGGGGCGCCTGTATTTTTTGGCGATGGTGAAATGTAGAAAGTGTGTGAGTACGGCTCGTGGCAGATGATGGATACAACGATACGGCTCCGATTAACGTGCCCTCCTTCCTTATATCATCAAATGAGAGGCAATTTTTGGAAAGGAGCCTTGAGGCACCTGGTACAGATCTTCTTGGTTTTCGGCGTGTTTCATCTCGAGGCGCGGTCCATACCCGATTTAGAGGCGCTGAATGCGCCTCGTATGCACGTAGGTCTTCAGCTCCTTTTGGCCCTTTTTCTGATCGTCCGATCCGGTCTGGTAATAATTCCAGCCCACTCTTTCTGGCCTGTCCGTTTCGTCGCTTGATCTTCAAGAGGCGCCACAGGCACCTCTTGGAGATTGGCGCGGTTCATCGCCGAAGCGGACCAATTTGGAGGAAAAGAATCCTAGGAGACACAAATTGCATTCCCCGACCCATGCTCAATGTAAGGCTTCACCAGGCGCCAAAGGCGCCTGTCATGGGCGATAATTCATCGGGCGAGACGGCCATAGCGCCCGGGCGGAGCACAATGCAGCGGGCGCTTTTACAGTGCGCGTGGCTCGCCAAAGTTCCTAATTCGGGCCACTGTGGACTCAGTGTGGTGAAGCGTGGTAGCTCACTCCTGTCGCGCGCAAACAAGGGGACAGAGTGGTAGAGCTGAATGCGGGGGGGAATACCGGCGCGAACGGGGACGCATGAAACTTGTACCTGAAAGTGTGTCCTTGTTCAGCTTTCTGTGCATCCACTCTGAAGAGCTGGCAACCACCCCAAAAGAGAATATATAAATAGAACAAGGAATGTAAAAAGGAGGTGGGGTTTAGCGAAAAGCCAAACGAACGAGCGTGGCTCATACAGACCGTACGCTACGCAACTGCCGCTGCGTAGAAACAGGCGCCGAAGGCGCCCGCCGAAGGCGCCTGAAACTATTGCCGTATGTAAGTGCGGAGCGTGTATCTGAGAGAACTTGCGCATGTGCGGAAAGGGCGATATGCATTGCGCGGTCCGGTAATTAGGATGGACAGGCGCCGAAGGCGCCTGTATTAGCACACCGGACCGAGGCGCTGCGATAAACCCCCAAAATAAACCCCCAAATAACTGAAATTTATGTGCACATAACAACAAGCAACAGAACTTTTATTTTCACTTTTGAAAAATTATTATTTCAGGTTGAAAGAGAGATTTTCTGTACTCCCACCCCGTATCGGCACGATGTATAAATACAGTCGAAGAGGTCATGCATTTTAAACGTAGGAGTTTTTTATGTGTGGAGCACTATAAAAATGGGACATAACTGTAGGCTACTGATATGTATTAATTGTTACCAAAGGAAAAACTGACCAACTACTTTTCAAAGCGACGGGTTTTTAATATATCGAAAAGCACGGGAAGAGTTGCACATCTGTGTGTAAGCTATTGAGACGCTTCGAATTCGTTACAAACGACAACCTTGTAGGCGCCCGCAGTTTCCGTGATCATGTAGGATTGACAGTGGTCCAAAGTAACGGCACTTGTAGCGATCAATACAAGTAGAAAGAGTACGTACAGCCCATTGCAAGTCAAAAAACTCCCTGGGCACTTTTCACATCCCGTCCCGATGTTTCATGAGCGGCTTGCCTTTACACTTGTATCCAGCAATTTCGTGGCATTTCTTACATCCCATTCTGATTCTCCATGAGCGGCTTGCCTTCACACTTGTATCCAACAAACTTCTTGACA
>JAVCKV010484433.1:0-11801 GCA_032274145.1 Herpochondria borealis | reverse complement strand
TATAACATCGTACGTAATAGTGTATACTCAAACTGTTGAAGTATCAACCGTTGCTCCTCAAATCGTCACACTACAACTTGTATCATAGTTATCATTACACGTTGCTCCAAACTCTGTATATGGAGCATTTTTAATGATTGTCAGTGGATCAGATCACATGAGAGTAATTACTGGGGGAGTCGTATCAACGACATTTACTGTTCGTGTGACTTGCGATGCAATGTTTCCATTTGAATCTACGACATCATAGCTAACCGTATATACTCAAACCGTAGTGATATCTACAGGATCTACCCTTACAATAGATGATGTTAGATTTCCATCATTGTTATCCAAAGCTGTTGCTCCGTCGTCAATGTAACTTGTAAGTACCTCAACCGTTACTGGATCAGATCAAATGAGAGTAATCACTGGTGGGGTAGTATCGACAACGTTTACAGTCCTGGTAACCTGAGATCCTACATTTCCTGAACTATCAATCACATCATAGGTCACTGTATATACTCAAACAGTTGTAATATCTACAGGATTAATCGTTGAAATATTTGCCGTAATATCTCAGTCATAATTATCATTTGCAGTAGCTCCAGCATCAGAGTAACTCGTATTTACTTCAATTGTTTCTGGATCAGATCAAGTGAGAGTAATAACTGGAGGAACTGTATCCTCGATAATTACTTCTCGAATGACTTGAGTGGCAATATTTCCATTTGAATCTGTTACATCATAGGTCACATAATAGGTTCCAAGAACTGATGTATTGACTGACGAGCTATCTATAGAAATATCTCCAGGAACAAGAGTATCATAGTTATCCAAAGCTATTGCTCCAAGCTCAGAGTATGAACCTCATACAGGAATAACTATTTGATTCGAACCTGTGAGAGTAATCACTGGAGGAGTGGTATCTACGACGTTGACTGTGCGTGTGACTTGCGAGGCAATATTTGTATTTGAATCTACAACATCATACGTCACGGTGTATACTCAAACTGTTGTAATATCCACAGGATTTACTATTGAAATATTTGCTGTAATATTTCAATCATAATTGTCTAAAGCCGTAGCTCACGCGTCAGTATAACTCGTATTTACTTCGACTGTTTCAGGAGTTACTCCAAGTAATGTAATCACTGGAGGAGTGGAATCTACAACATTGATTGTTCGAGTGACTTGTGCTGCAGGATTACCAGCTGTATCTGTATATTCATATGTCAAAGTATACGTTCCGAGAATTCCTGTATTCACAGCTCAGGCTCCAAGAACCGTTCCTGTTCCATCCTCGACGTCCGTGAATATTGCGTCAGCATCCGTATATACTGAGAGATATTCTACCGTTTCAGGATCAAGTCCGTTCAGAGTAATCACAGGAGGATTTGTATCTATCACATAGTTTGGTTCTGTCGCATCGAGAGTATTTCCAGCAACATCGGTCGCGTCAATAGTGAGATCACCATCATCATCTATTTGTATCGTGCAATCAACCCGTGCTGGGTTTGTCTGTATACAAGAATAGAGTGATTGCGTTACGGTTGAACTTCCAGAAATAACAACATCAGAGACGTTGATCGCGACGTCATCTGTGACAACTATAGTCGTATCTGTAATAGCAACATTATCAATTTTTGTAGGAGCTGTAATAGTAATCACCGGATCCGTCGTATCAATAATATATGACTGAGAGTTCACTCACTGAGCAAAAATCACACTATCCTCTGCTGTAATGGAAATGGTTCCCGACGCAGAAATAGTATCTATATCACATACTACTGGATTTGCATATGGATCTGTCATATCTCCTCAAGATCAGACACACGTTCCAAGAGTTGCTCCCGTAGTCCCTGCTGCGAGAACAATATTTGTGAGATCATTTCCTGTTGGAGTCCAAACGGTAAATGTTGAATCCGTAATAGTAACATTAGAAATGGTTGTTGGTGCTGAGATGGTAATAACTGGAGGAAATTTAATAGTCGTACTTGAGCTATTTCCAGCAAGATCATAGGCCGTTACTACTATGGTATGAATCCCTTCATCAGGATCGAGTCCCAAAACAACAGGACTGGTTGCAGGATTTATAGTTGTGAGTGTTCCACTTCCTGTGCCTCCATCATCTGCATAATAGGTCACCGTATAATAATCTACTCCAATATTATCCAGTGATGAAAAAGTAAGTTCTGGACTATCAATAGTAAAGGGACCTTCTGTATCAACACTCACGTTTGGAACTTGAGGTGGTATAGGATCTACTATATAATTCACTTCTGTATCTAATCCCGAGTTACTACTCGTATCAAGAGCTGAAATCACGAGATCACCAGAAGTATCCACAGAAACGGTACAATCAACTTGTGTCACTGATGTCTGAGTACACAACAGATTTGAAGCCGAAGCAGAACTGAGAGTATCTATAGAAATATCAGACACATTTACAGCAACATCATCTGTAATCGTAATAGTTGTATCTGTAATAGAACTGTTCTGGAGTTTCGTTATAGGAGTAATGACTACGACTGGAGGAACTTCATCGAGGTCATTAATCGTAATAGTGAAATTTTCATCATAACTCAAAACTCCATCAGAAACTCTCACACAAATATCATACGAAGTTTGTGTTTCAAAATCATAGACTCAGGCTGCGTTAAGATCATTTCAAACTATATTAAAAGCTCAATCATCAACTCCTGCTACTGCGCAATTCAGAGCATACGTGAGAGTATTCGTATCTTCCCCATCATCGGCTCAACTCAGTACTCAAATAGTATCTCAAATTGCATTATTTTCATCAATATCGTTGTTTGAGAGACTGATATCTGTAGGAGCTAGATTTACATCATTAATCGTGATAGTAAATATTTCTGTGTAGGTTCATAGCACTTTTGAATCATCTGTTTGTACAAGAATTGAGTAGCTACTTTGTGTTTCATAATCAGCTACTGGATTTAGGACAAGAGTATTTCCTGAAATACTAAAGCTGGCATTATCTGTATCACCTGTTCCTGAAACAAGACTATAACTATGAGTATCTCACGAGTCACTATCAGTGGTTGTGAAAAATCCTACAGTAGCACTTGCTGCATTATTTTCATCAATATCGTCACTACTCAAAGCAATATCTGTTGGAGTTGCATTAAAGTCGTTTACAGCCTGTGGAGTTGGAATACAATCACTACTCCAATCAGCTACGGTATCACTATCAGGAACAGAGATTCGACAAATAGGTCGATCGATTGCTTCTATATCCCAGCCAGATCACACATCCTCCCACGCAACATAGTCTATACTATTTGCCAGAGGATCTTTGAGTTCGAGTGCATCACTTGGAGAGTTCTTGAGGTTAAAATATTGAAGTCCTGGGAGATCCAGATCTGGAGTATTTCCTGGATATATAGCTTGAAAATCTGCTGTTTCATTGGTTATAATGATATATCCTCCTGCAGGAATCGTCAAACTTGGAAAAGTAAAGGTTTTAGAGGAACTTGCTCCAACACGTTCTGTGATAGTCCAATTTTCTAAGTTTACTACTCCCGTACTTGGATTATATATTTCAAACCATTCGGCTTCATTTTCATTTCCAGGAGTATCATACTCAACTTCGTTGATGAGGAGAGCAGCTGCAGCAACATTGACTGTTCGAGTAACAGTCGTTGTAACATTTCCAGCCGCATCAATTGCATCATATGTAATAATATACGTTCCCACTCGTGTTGGATCTACGACATCTCATCCAATTACAACACTACACGTCGGATCATAATTATCACTACAACTTGCTCAAGGGTCTGTGAAACTATCTCATTGTGTAAGGTTCACAGGATCAGATCCAGCAAGAGTTATAACAGGGGCTGTTGTATCTACAACGTGTACCACTCTCGTGACTGTTGCAGCAGCATTATCAGAACTATCTGTCACATCATAGCGAACAGTATACGATCCTGTTGTTGTCATATCTACTGAGTTCACTGTCGTAATATCTGAACTCATATCTCCATCCTCTGTGTCCAAAGCTGTTGCTCAACTATCAGAATAACTTGAATTCACTTCTACTGTCAGAGGACTCACTCATACAAGAGTAATAACAGGAATATCTCCTGTTACAACGTTTACCGTTCTGCTTACTTGTGTTGCTGAATTAGTTGAGGAATCAATAACATTGTATGTAATCGTATAAGTTCCAAGAGTCGAAACATCTACTGGGTTTACCGTGACAATATTTGCCGTTATATTTCCATCATAATTATCCAGAACTGTAGCTCCAGCATCTGCGTAGCTCGTATTTTTTATAACATTTATCGGACTACTCCCTAGTAGAGTAAGAACTGGTGGAGTCGTGTCTACTACATTTACAGTTCGTGTTACCTGTATCGCATCATTTCAAGAACTATCCGTCACATCATATGTTACAGTGTATGTTCATAGAGTTGAATCATCTACTGGATTTACTGTTGTAATACTTGATGTTATATTTCCATCCTCTGTATCGAGAGCTGTAGCTCATGCGTCACTGTAGCTTGTAAGGGCTTCGTGTGTAAGAGAACCTGCACCAACTCTTGTGATAACAGGTACATCTCCAGGAACAATATGAACGGTTCTGGTAACTTGAGTAGCAACATTTCCAGCTGCGTCAACAGCATCATAAGTGATAATATAAGTTCAAAGTGTCGATGTATCTACTGTTGCTCATCCAATAATAACAATACAGTTTGTATCAACATCGTCAGTACATGTTGCTCACGAATCTATGAAACCTGAGTTTTTCACTACGCTTATTGGATCTGCTCCAGTAAGTGTAATAACAGGAGCTATTGTATCAGGTGGTGGTAAAACCTCGACCTCAATACTTTGAGTACTACATTTGCTATGACAATGACTATCACAAACCTGTACTACTACTTCATAAATATTATTTCCATCAAGGTCAAGTATCGCGTTTGGAGCTGTTATAAAACTCAAATCTCCACTCTGATTGAGATTGAAAAATGCTTGATCTGCTCCTCAGATAAGAGAATACACAAAAACATTTGGCTGAGTGATAACTCCGTTTCTATCTGCAAATGCAAAAGTTCCAACAGGTTCTGTTGTATGAGCTCGACTTGTAGTCACCACGTCATCGTCTTCTTCTATAGTAGCTGGAAATGTTGCGGTTGTGACTGTTCCTCTTGAATGAACATTCGCAGTCCCACCATTTGCACCATCAACTCATAACATCGATGTGAGTATCGTCTGAGGAACTGATGAAAATGGACTTGAAAACGTCACGGGATTTCATGCAGTGGTAACCGAAGCTACAGAATCTGTGCTCTTTACCGTATCAATTTCTAATCATCAAAATATATAATGCCCTTGGTCCGCTGCTATATAATCAACAAGTTCTGGCTGATGAACACAAGATCCATGAGCTGCTTGAAGAAATGTTCCAATTTGAGTTGTTGATGGTTCACTCGTATACGTTCCATTATCACCATTCACCGTTGATCCGATAGAAAGTGCTTGATTATTACTTGAAATACTGTGTATCACTGTTGGGGTTGAAGAAAAAGCAGGGGAAAAAACATCGCTCGATGTAGTAGTATTGCTCCTACAAGAATTTCAAAACACAGTACCTGTTTCTTTACTTCAAGCTTGAAGGTGTAATATATTTCCACCATCATCTACAAAGTCTTGTGCTCCTGCATTTATAACAACCCAATCCATCTGTGTCCCCTGTCACCCTGGAATATTTGAGAGTTGGTTATCCACTTTGAGATCAAAACTCGTTATATCTTTGTTATTTGCCCTTGGGATAGACCGCGTTAAACCAGCTACATCATTTCGACTTGAAGTCACAACAACAGGTTTACACATTTCACTATGCTTGATCGTAGACCAACTGTTCCCTACTACTTTTGTCGTCCCATATTCCATCACCACATTATCCTCATCACTCACTGCAAGAGTTGTAACAGTCGTTTGCCCTATATCAACACTAAAACTATTTGGTGAGCTAATATCTGGTGCTTCATTAAGCCCCGAAGGTCCTGTTGCAGATGTTTGAGGAATAAGAGTTCCTATAGGAGAAAAGAGAGAAAAAAGATAAGAGAAGAGTAATAATCCTGAAAAAAAAACTTTTTGTTTGAGGGAATACATTATCAGAAATATAGAAAAATAAATTCATACTTCTATAAGTGTAGCACGATTCACAGAGTAAATACATATATATGAATTGACATAATAATTAAATAATGAATAAAAAGACCTCTCGTAATGAGAGGTCTTTTTTGTCTACAGTGTTGTAAGAGATTCTTACATTGCTATAAGTTTCTTCGCTACTTGAAGTTGTAGGAATTGAAGTATTCGAGTCGTACTTACTGAATCTTGGTACTTCGGAAGAAGTACTTCGATTCTCGTAAGTATTTCTGTATACTTAGTTTTTCTTTCATCTTCTGGAAGTTGTCCAAGAGCTGTCATAAGTTGACGAATCTTGAGCTTATATGCTGCAGGAATGTCTTCATAATATACATCTCTCTTTAACTCAGCTACTGCTTCGTTCAAGAATTTTGCTTCTATCACCCATCGTCCTTCTATTCCTCCAATAGGAGTACAAGTAAAGAGTGTAAGATTTTTCCCATATCCTGGGTCAAGAACATCTGTATCATTTGCGTCAGTATTATATGACTTTTGTGTTACATATACAAATCTCTTGTATGAACCATCTGATTGTTTTTCGTACACCCAGATAGATTCTCCTACATCAAGCTCTATAATCTTTTGGAAGTGAGTTTTATAACGTCCTGCTTGTTCAGCCCAGTATGAACTATGTGCAAAGATTACTTTATTTCAAACTTCACCGTATCCGTTGGTACTCGTACCTGGATATTCGAGAGCACCAGTTCTCAGTGGAACATTGATGTTTGCTTCTCGACCATTAATCATAGTGTTAAATTCATCTGAACCTTCACTAAATTCGTTTACTGGAATTACAAGTCCGTTTGAAGGAACAACAACATATTTCTGAGCATCTTTGTCTTCAGCTGGAAGTACTTGTGTCCAATGACTTATATCAGTGTTATTTGTTCCTGCAAGTCTAAATGTCTCAGAACTTGGAAGAGCCGTAGTAATTCGAGAATTACTCTTTGTCGAAACACGTTCGGCTATTGGAGTTCCTGTTTGAGGAAGTACCTTTGGTTTTCCCTGAAGAAGTGACTCTCCTTGCATTTGTTCTTCTTGCATAAGCTTTTCAAGAAGTGCTCGTTTTCTCGCATCATCATTCACAATAGATTGTGGATCCATTATTGGTGTAGCTACAACCGTTGGGGTACTCACAATTGGAGTAATTACTGGAGCTTCTGTTTCAGCTGGAGCCTCTGTTTCAGCTGGAGCCTCTGTTTCAGCTGGAGCCTCTGTTTCAGCTGGAGCTTCTGTTTCAGCTGGAGTTTCTGTTTCAGCTGCTGTAAGATCAGGAGTTTCTTCTACCACTGGGGCATCACATTTTCCATCTCTTAAGTTTCCAGATTTATCTCCGTCTGGACATCTATCTCGAGATGATCCACTACTTCATCCACCACCTGTAGGAATTTGTACTGTTACCGTAATTTCATGATCTGATGTTATTCCATCAGCGTCAGTAATTTCTGCATTAATAGTGTATGTTCCATCAGTCAAAGCTGTTACAGGAGTAGTCCATGTACCATCACTTGCAACAGTGATTGGGCCATATGTTTCTCCATTACTCAGAGTAATGATTACTGTTGATCCTGGAGTCCCTTTTCCTTGGATAGTATCAATATTAAATCCATATGTTGTGTCATCACGAAGTACCGTAATTAATACGTCTTGAGGAATAGAATCAGTATCAAGAGGATCTGAACCAGCTGCTGTTTCCTCTGCATCTGTAAATCCGTCTCCATCTGAGTCAGATGCTGGATCAGCATTATCAACATCAAATTCGTTTGGAACACCATCACTATCATCATCAAGAATTTGTGAATCAAGTGCATCGATGATTCCATCATTTTCAGCATCAAGAGGATTTGTTATATCTGAACCAACTTCGATATCATCATTTTCTCCATCACCATCAGTGTCTGGATTACTTGGATCTGTACCAAGAGTTATTTCCGTCCCATCTGTAAGACCGTCTCCATCACTATCACATGCTGGATGAGTGTTACTTGGAATACATGGATCAGTATTTGCTGGATCACTTTGATCAGCAACTCCGTCTCCATCTGTATCAGTGATGCTTGATTCATCTGCATCATCTATTCCGTCTGAATCAGTATCAGTAGGAGTTGTACCAGTTCCATCTTCTGTTCCGTCTGGAGTTCCATCTCCATCTGTATCACAAGCTGAAGCAGTATCATCTGGAATACATGGATCTGTATTTGCTGGATCTGTTTCATCCATAGTCCCGTCAGAATCAGTATCTATAATACTTGACTCAAGTGCGTCGATAATTCCGTCTGAGTCTGTATCAGTAGGATTCGCTGTATCAGTTCCTACTTCGTCACCATCATTTTCACCATCACCATCTGTGTCAGCGTTATTAGGATTTGTTCCAAGAACTGTTTCAATTCCATCTGGTATTCCGTCATTATCAGAGTCACATGCTGCAACAGTATTATCTGGAACACATGGATCAAGATTTGCTGGATCTAATTCATCTGACACACCATCAGAATCAGCATCTGTAATAGATGATTCAAGAGCATCGATAACACCATCATTATCTGTATCAGTTGGATTTGATGGGTCTGATCCGACTTCTACATCATCATTTTCTCCATCACCATCACTATCTGCAAGTGCTGGACTTGTACCTGTAGTACCTGTCTCTACTCCATTTGGAATAGTATCTCCATCATCATCACATGCAGCAACGGTATCATCTGGAATACATTCGTTTGGATTGTCTGGATCTGTTTGATCCGGAGTTCCATCTGAATCCGCATCATTTATATTAGACTCAAGAGCATCGATAATTCCATCATTATCTGTATCAGTTGGATTTGTTGGATCTGAACCGTATTCAGTTCCATCAGGAATTCCATCTCCATCAGAATCTGGATTACTTGGACTTGTTCCGTTTGCAATTTCTGTTCCATCAGGAATTCCATCTCCATCTGTATCACAAGCCGCAGCTGTGTTACTTGGAATACATGGATCTGTATTTGCTGGATCAAGTTCATCAAATACTCCGTCTCCATCAGTATCAACGATAGCTGATTCGAGAGCATCGATAATACCATCATTATCTGTATCAGTAGGATTTGCTGTATCAGTTCCTACTTCTACTCCATCTGGTTCTCCATCTCCATCCGTATCAGGATTGTTTGGATTTGTTCCAAGAAGTACTTCGGTAGCATCTGAGATACCATCTCCATCTGTATCACAGTTTGGAATCCAATCTGTTTTGAGTTTAAAAGTAGCACTTCATGGAGTTGGAGTATTTTCATACACCACTGTTCCATATCTATCTCCAAAGCTTCCTCCAAGTCCTGTAGAGTTGGCAGTTCCTTGGAAATATCCTGTACTATCAATATAGGTATCAGTAAAGTCGAGGTATCCAAATACTTCTGACCATCAATGTCCTCCAATATTTCCGATACACCCAAGTGTTGCATCCTCTGTAATCGTGTTTGTCACTCCTGCCTGAGTTGGTTGCATGTTAATCCAACCATATTGTTGTGACCATACATGTCCCGTAATCTGAGTATCTGTTACATCAACATTTCCATTAGTAGTTCAAAAGTTCAGGAATCCTGTAGCTTCTGACCACCCGTATTTCTCAACTGCATCGATTCCAGCAGCTGAGGCAATAGGGGAAACTATTGGTAACACGATACTCGCGAGCGCGAGCCCTGACAAGATTTTTTTTCGTGTATTCATAAAATAAATTAAGTTAAATAAATTGATACTTACATTAATTAATGCGTAAATCATACTAGTCCGTAATGCCATCTATAAACGATAATTCCTTTGATCGTCCATTTTTTTTAATTATTGAGCTGCTTCAAGTTCTGCAACTTTCGCTGAGAGTTCTTGTACTGCTTCTATAAGAAGTGCATTGAGCATATCGTATTCAACAGCTTTAAAGTCTTCATAAGTATTTACTGCTTCTGGAAGTACTGCTTCAATTTCTTGAGCGATAACCCCAGCTTTTTCTTCACCTGTAGCTTTCAAAGTATATGTATATCCTCCAATAGAGTTTACTTTATCAAGGGCATTTTCAATCTCTACAATATTATCCTTAAGTTTTCTATCCGAAGGAGTAATTGTCCCTGAAGCTAGGATATTTCCTGCAACATGTAATTTCTCACTTGGAGTAGCAGCTAAGCCAATCCCAACATTTCATGATACATAATTTAAATATGTGTGTCCTGATCCGTTTTGGATAAACAAGTCTGAGGGAGCTCCATTATTACGAGCCATGATTTCATTCGAGTCAAATCCCATATTTGCTCAGGTTGTATCTCCTATAACAAGTACTCATCATCCTGCAACTGCAACATCTGCATCAGGCATGAGTTGAAGTCGTACTTGAGGAGTAGCTGTTCCTATACCGACTTTACCAATTACATAAACATCTTCGCTATTATCAGTTGCAACAGCATTATCATCAGTTCCAAACCAAGGATCTTGATCTACTGCGATTCGCACAAAACAATCTGTGTCTAATGGGGCACAATCTGGATCAAGAGTTGCGTTTGGTAAGTATCCTCCTGTTGGGGCAGCCGCAAAAGCTACCATTGCTCCTCCTACGAAAAGTAGTGGAAGTGCATTTAAAAGAATCTTTTTTGTTTTCATAAACAAGTTTATAGTTATTTTTTTGTTTTTATTCGATACTCTAAATTATTGAGCCGCTTCAAGTGTTGTTAATCTTGAAGAAAGTTCAGCATTTTGAGCTGAGAGTTCTTGTACTGCCTCTATAAGAAGTGCGTTCAGCATATCGTATTCAACGGCTTTATAATCTTCGTATGTACTTACAGCTTCTGGAAGTACTGCTTCAATCTCTTGAGCAATAACCCCAGCTTTTTCTTCACCTGTAGCTTTTAAAGTATAAGTATATCCTCCAATAGAGTTTACTTTATCAAGGGCATTTTCAATCTCTACAATATTATCCTTAAGCTTTCTATCCGATGGAGTAATTGTCCCTGAAGCTAGGATATTTCCTGTAACCTGAAGTTTTTCACTTGGAGTAGTCGTACCTATACCAACATTTCCACTAGTAAAGTTTAATATTGTATTCGCTCATCCATTTTGAATAAAGAGTGGTACAGAAGCACCATTATTTCTTGCAATGATTTCATTTGTATCCATAGCTAAGTGGTCTGCTGCAAGATTTCAAATTATCACATCTCCACCTGCTGTATTACTCGCATCTGACCCACCTACAACATTTAATTTCGCACCTGGAGTTGTCGTTCCTATACCAACATTACCAGTCACTGTATCTACAATCATATCAGGATTAGCATTTTCATCTGTAAAACGAATCATTGTATCAGATTGTAATCTAAGGTCACTTACATTTGCATTTACAATAATGTCTGTTGATGAACCATCTCCATCACCAATATATCCTATTCTATCACCTGCAGAATCATTGAATGAAGTATATGCAACTGCACCCGAACCTGTTGTCCCTGTATCTTGAATCATAAATGGTACTTGAGCAAATCCAGCTGGTTTTGTAACATGTAGTGTTGCACCTGGAGCAGTCGTCCCTATACCAACATTACCAGTTGAACTATCCATTCTCATTTGTTCAGAAAATGTAGTTCCATCAGATTCAATAACTCACCAAGTATGACCAGGTTGAGAAG
>JAVCKV010484432.1:0-37296 GCA_032274145.1 Herpochondria borealis | reverse complement strand
TCCAACACCGGATCCGACCCCTCTTCCTAGCCCGCGACCCTCCAGAGGTCCTACACCGCCTCCCACTCCAGTTCCTCTCACTCCAGAACCGGCAACGCCTGCACCGTTTCTGGGTACAGCACCCCCGAATGTAGATACGACGGAACCAAGTGCGGTTCCTGCAATGCCCGAGCCAACAGAACCGCCAGCGCCTGGTCCAACACCGCCTATTTTGGAGCCGACAGAACCTCCAACGCCGGATCCCACCGATCCTCCTGTTGTGGATCCAACTCAACCTCCAACGACAGGTCCTACGCCAACACCGCCGCTTACGCCTGAGCCGACACCAGCTCCTACGCCTAATCCAACTCCAGGGCCCACGCCAGGTCCAACACTAGGAGAGACCCCTGAGCCAACACCTGGACCAACCCCGAGTCCGAATGTGCCACCTGGACCCACGCCGGATCCAACACCTGCGCCAACTCCCGTTCCCACTCCTGAGCCAACCCCTCTCCCAACACCACAGCCGCCTGTACCGGAAGGTCCTACACCTATGCCAACTCCCCTTCCAACACCAAATCCTACGTGTGGTTTTGGGCCGGTTGCTCCCATCCCAATCGTGCCTACCCCTCAGCCAACACCTGGGCCTACACAGGCTCCTACCCCTCTCCCAACTCCCGCTCCTACAGAAAGGCCTACCCCCGCGCCAACTCCTGGTCCCACTCCAGCGCCAACTCTACCACCCGTTGTACCTGGTATGACTTCTGCACCAACACCCTTGCCGACGCCAGATCCAACGCCTGTCCCAACCCTTCGTCCGACTCCAGGTCCGACGCCGGAACCGACACCGAAACCAACGCCAAGTCCTACACCTGACCCAACTCCAGGGCCAACTCCAAGCCCCTTCCAAGCTGACGGACCGACACCAGATCCGACACCTGCGCCACTCTTCCAACCTACTCCCGATCCAACACCCCTACCTACCATGCCTCCAAAGCCAGCAATGGGTCCAACACCAGAACCCACACCTTTGCCGACACCCAATCCAACGTGTGCACCAACTCCAGGTCCCACTGCGAGACCAACTCCTGGACCACCTGGTCCTACACCAGGTCCCACACCTAATCCGACGCCAGCTCCCACTCTGCGCCCCACACCTTCACCTACCCCAGGTCCGACGCCGGGCCCAACACCCTCGCCGGAACCAACTGATCCTGGAGCAACCATTCCGCCTACACCTGCACCAACACCCTCACCAACTGAGGCACCGACGTTTCCTCCAACACCAGGTCCAACACCGGATCCGACCCCTCTTCCTAGCCCGCGACCCTCCAGAGGTCCTACACCGCCTCCCACTCCAGTTCCTCCCACCCCACCTCCAACAGCTGGACCTACTGAATCTCCGACACCGCCTCCCACAGCAGGGCCTACAGAACCTCCAACGCCAGGTCCAACCGAGCCTCCGACGTTTCCACCAACACCAGGCCCAACGCTGGAGCCTACACCAGGTCCTACACCAGGTCCTACAGAAGCACCAACGGATAGTCCTACACCACCCAAAACCACAACGGCTCCGCCCGCCGTGGTTACTGATACACCAAGTCAAGCACCCTCACTGTCATCTGACTTGCCGACAGGCAGCGTTGCGCCCTCCACGGGTCCAAGTGAGTCACCAACTATCGAGGGCTCTGGAGTACCTACAGGCAGCGTGTCACCATCCATGGGTCCCTCCGATAATCCGTCCCTGTCTTCCGAGCCGTCAGATGTGCCAAGCATTGTGCCAACAGGTAGCGCGGAACCGTCTCTCGCCCCTTCACCATATCCATCCGCTTCCCCATCTGATGCTCCAAGCAACAGACCAAGCGTCCCTAGAAGCGCCATCCCGTCACCAAGTCCTTCGGAGCAGCCAACTGTTGTTGCTTCCAATTCGCCAAGTGCCCTTGATTCCGAATTACCGACAGGGAGCGTCGCACCATCCATGGGTCCTTCCGATCTGCCATCGGTGTCTGTCATGCCATCGGATGAGCCAAGCCTTGTGCCGACCGGTAGTGTAATGCCGTCTCTTGGCCCATCACCCTCTCCATCGGAATCCTCCAATGCACCAAGTAACAGACCAAGTTCACTTGATTCTGAACTACCGACGGGAAGCGTGGCCCCATCCATGGGTCCTTCCGATCTTCCATCGCTGTCTGTCATGCCATCGGATGAACCAAGCCTTGTGCCTACGGGTAGTGTATTGCCGTCTGCTGGCCCAACTCCGTACGCATCAGCTTCGCCATCCGATGCGCCAAGCAACGAGCCAAGTGTACGTCGAAGCGCCATCCCTTCGCCAAGTCCTTCGGAACGGCCAACGGTGGTTGCAAGTGAGTCTCCGTCCGACACGCCAACAGTCTTGATCAGTGAGGTTCCGAGTGGCAAGCCCACCGTTCGGGCGATTGAAGCCTCACTAGATCCTAGTTCCGTGCCATCCGATTCACCAAGTGCGTCACCAAGTAACCTCGACTCTGGCGTGCCAACACTTAGCGCTGGGCCATCCGCGATTCCCTCCGACGCTCCGTCCATTTCCGCCATGCCGTCGGAAGAGCCAAGTGATGTGCCAACTGGAAGTGCGTCTCCGTCCGACACGCCAACGGTCTTGAACAGTGAGGTTCCGAGTACGAGGCCCAGCCTTAAGGCAATTGAAGCCACTTTTACACCAAGTTCTGGCCCAAGCGAATCGAGTCACTTGCCGTCTGGAAGTGTTGCACCCAGTGATTATCCGAGCCATGAGCCAAGTGTGAGCGTCGTCCCTTCGAATTTGCCAACGGTTCGGCCTTCCACGAGCAATGTACCTTCTGCAACCCCAAGTGATTCGAGCGTTACTCCCAGCATTAGCTCTTTTCCCAGTGAAGAGCCAAGCGACGTGCCCACAGGAAGCAGCATGCCATCGTTGGCACCAAGCATCGTTCCGACTGCTTCCGTTGCCCCCAGTGACCCGTTTCTGGGGTCAATCTCAGGCAACGTTAGCGAGGATGTTGACAACGATGATGATGGCGACCAACCAATTAGCGGTGTCTTGATAACTGTGGCGAATCTTGCGGGAGATATTGTTGCGACAACTCTCACTGACAGCGATGGAAACTATTTTGTTCCCCGCTTACCGCAAGGTCAGTATAGGGTACTTGAAACCAACCTCGATGGTTACTTGGATGTGAACGACTCTGACCGTGGTGATCCAAACTCAATTATTGTCTTTATTGGAAACGGGTTGCCTTTGGACTCGAGTGGAAACGACTTTGTGGATGAGCTTGGACGCATTGTGTGTGGAGTTGTGTTGGAAGATATCAACAATGACAATGTTGGAGACGTGGGAATCCCAGGAGTCGTCGTGGAGCTATGGGTTGACGACGACAATGACAACATTCTGGCCGCCAAAACCTTGACAGACTCGAACGGAAACTTCTGTTTCCGAGACGTAAGACCAGGGAAATATTTCCTTGTCGAGAGGACACCAGACGAATTTGTCGATGTCTCTGACAGCGATGGTGGAGACCCGAACAGAATTGACATTGACGTGACCTTGACAAACACCGAGAATAATGTGTTTGTTGATGAACTGACTAGCAGAATGCCCAGCTCACTCCCATCAACGAGCGCTACTCCTTCAGAATTGCCAACCATGCAGCCATCTACAAGCAGCATGCCCTCTACCGCCGGAAGCGTAGCTCCTAGCAGTAGCACTTCTCCCAGTACAGTGCCCAGCGATGCACCTTCTGAAAGCATGACGCCATCGTCAGTACCCAGCATCGTACCATCCACGAGCAACCAACCATCCACTTTTGGAAGCATGACTCCCAGCGCCAGCTCTTTTCCCAGCGAAGAGCCAAGCGATGTGCCTACAGGTAGCAAATCGCCATCTGCGATACCCAGCGACTCTCCGTCCACAAGTATTACACCCAGTGACTTCGGGAGCAGAACGCCCAGCACCAGCTCTATTCCCAGTGACGAGCCGAGCAATGCGCCCACTGGAACCATTGCGCCATCATTGGCACCCAGCGTCGTTCCGTCCACGAGCAATGAACCCTCTGAGTTCGGAAGCAAGACCCCCAGCGTAAGCTCAATTCCCAGTGCCGAGCCGAGCGGCGGGCCCACAGGAACTATTGCGCCATCGTCATCACCCAGCGTAGTTCCGTCGACAAGCAATGTACCTTCCGAGTTCGGGAGCATGACGCCCAGCGTAAGCTCTATTCCTAGTTTGAAGCCGAGCGATGCACCCACGACAAGCATCACCCCATCGTTGGCACCCAGCAGCATTCCGAGTGCTTCCGTGGTCCCTAGTGATCCCTTCCTGGGATCCATCTCGGGTAATGTCAGCGAGGACGTTGACAATGATGAAGTGGCAGACCAGCCCTTGAGCTCTGTTCTGATCACAGTAGCGACCCTTGGCGGAGAGATTGTTGTGACAACTCTAACGGACAGCAATGGTAACTACTTTGTTTCCCAGTTGGCTCAAGGTCAGTATAGAGTACTCGAAACCAACCTCGAAGGGTACCTGGACGTAAAGGACTCCGATCTTGGCGATCCAAACACAATTGTCGTCTTCCTTGGTAACGGCATGCCTTTGGACTCGATTGGCAACAACTTCGTTGATGAGCTTGGGCGAGAAATAACCGGAGTTGTGTGGGAAGATACCGACAATGATGATGATGGAGACGTGGGAATTCCAGGAGTTGTAGTTGAGCTCTGGCTTGACAACGACACTCTTTTCGCCAAGACGTTGACAGATTCGAACGGAAACTTCACATTTTCATTGGTGATTCCAGGAAACTACTTCCTTATTGAGAAGACACCGGAAGAATTCGTGGACGTCTCTGACACTGATGGTGGAGACCCCAACAGAATTGATGTCGACGTGCTCTTGACCAATAGTGGAAATAACGAATTTGTCGATGAATTGGCCAGTAGAATGCCCAGTACAGTTCCATCAATGAGTGTTTCTCCCAGTCTATCACCCTCTTATGAGCCAACCCAGAGTTCTTTCCCCAGCGAAGAACCAAGTGATGTTCCCACTGGAAGTTCCTCGCCGTCTCTGTCACCCAGTATCGCTCCCTCCGCGGCGACAAATGAAACGATGGCCAACGGGACTATCGCCACATCCAATGCCGGAAAGACGATCAGCAAGGAAACTAAATGTGAAAGTACTGTGGTGCTCGCACTTGATGACTTTGAGTTTGGACATGAGGGATGGGCAGGCACCAGCACTCTTACTCACGACCCTAACATGCTATCCAGCTACTTGGGTAAGATCGGAACGGGTGCCAACGCCGAAAAGCAATTCGGGGGCATCCCAGAAGATGCCTCCAGTGTCACTATCAGCTTTGATCTCTACAGAATGTACACATGGAGTCACGATGCCTCTACTTCTGATTCAGTCAACGTCGAGATCGACCGCGCAACCACTGTGAACTTGGGAAATTTCAACAGTGAGAATCACGGCACCATTGACCAAGTTGTCTGGCAGAGAACACCACTCGGAAGCGGTAAGACAGATCTGGATGGAAGCCTCGGACACGACCAAATTCACCATGTTGCGATGAAGCTGCCTGATTCCATGTATAAGGATGGCTCCATCAATCTGAAGATCTACGGCGACCCTGATGATCCGGGTTTGGTATTTGGTATCGATAATATCAAGGTTGTGGCAAACTATGAATGCGAATGTGTTGGCAGCAAAATTGTTGCAGAAGAAGACTTTCAGGAGTACGCGGGTGGGGATGAAGTCCGACGAGCCGGATGGAGGAATGGAAAGATCGACCAAAGTGTCGAATTTACGACGTTCCTTGGTCGTTACGCGTCCGAAGAGGAAAACAAGCAATTATTCCCTTTCAAGGTTTTCGATGTCCCTCCTACCAATGACAACATTATTGTTGAATTCAGATTTTATGAGATCGACGCTTGGACTTCGGAAGATGTGCTCGTTGTGAAGGTTAATGGTGACCCAATCGACCTTGGGACTGTTACTGATCAAGATGCAAGCCTCACTCGAACTGGTTCATCGCCAGGAGGAATCCAGTGGATGAAAGTCGGTTTTCGCAAAGAGCAGTTGGGTTTCGGCGAGGCCCTTGACCAACGTCACAAAATTTTGCTTTTCATTCCACCTTCGTTCTCTGAAACAGGTCAGATTGTTCTTGAACTGCAGCCCCATGTCAAGTCGGATTCCAATGTAGCATCTGCGGGTTTCGACGACTTCACCGTTTTGGCGAATAGGCTTTGTCCTGCTCAACAACAAAGATCCGGGGTGGTACAAATGATTGAGCAGAATTTGTCTGGTTGCAACGTTGTGGAATCGGACTTCGTTGCTGCCAGCCAGTGTTCCATGGGTTCGTTTGGTGCTGAGCATGTGACTGTAGTTGAATCTGACAGCTCAACTGTCAAGTTCCAGCTGACAGGCCATGACTTCCCCAACGATGTGAGCCTAAACGAGCTCAAGCTTTGGTTCCTTGATCCAGAGTACTACACAACCGATGAGCACGACAAGTGCTGGAGTGGAGTTCAGAGTGGACTTTTCTCGCAGCATTTCATCGCTCAATGCGACGAGAGTGGTTGGGCTACAATCAATTTAGCAGGAGGCGAAGATGAGGAGGCACATCAAACACCACGGTTCCACCAAGATGTTGACGTGGAAGATTCGTTCTGCTCTGACGGTCTCGAGCGTCCTGCCTTCAACCCATCGAAACGCTGTTTCTGGCAATTTAAGATTCCATGTGGATGCGAAGAACGTCGCCGTGCAACTGCCGCGACGCCCGACCGCGTTGGCTGCAAACACAAGTCGTCCCTTGCTGAAGACGTTCATCATGTCCAACTTGACAAGTGCAAAACGGCGCCTGTCAAAGAGGCTGTTCAGATTGTCTCCCAAGACAAGGAGACTGTCACGTTTGCTCTATCTCAGAAGTGGAAGGGTTGTGACACACAGGATGATAAGCTTGGGTGGTTGGCTACAGACTACATCAACAAGCATGGAGATCTTGTGTGCGAAACCGAATCCAACCTTGCGTGTGGTTTGACCGACACCTTCACAGCTCAATGTACCGATGGTTTCGCTGTTGTGGAGTTGTATACCTCCGATGATCAAGAGGGATTATTCGGTCAGACGGACGGTTCCGACACTGTTCTTCCCATGGCCTGCAGTGCAGACGACCATGTATCGCGCAAAACCATGTGCCACGTTAGGTACATTCTAGACTGCCGACCATCCTGCCAGGAACTTGTTGACGTTGCTTCTTCCTCTTGGATCGAACGGTTTGCGACCCTGCGATCCAACCTCATCGGTATTTACAAAACGCATACCAATCCAGAATAATAATTTCTGATACTGTAATTCTAGCAAATGGGTTTATTTATACAGGCATACAACTAGTTGCAGACAATAATGATGTCGTGGACCAACGAATCTGGTGATGGCTCCTGTTTGTTGTTCGAACTGAGGACTCCACCCTGCGCACTTGGTCATCATCCGCTCGCCCAGGTCCAACTTGATCCAGTTCCCTATCTCTTCATTCTGATCTCTGCGGTCCATGCGTGCATCTACCAAACAGCATCTGTGCTTCCTCTTGGTCGTTGTAAGCTTGTTGATAAAGATCTGATCGACATATTAGGTCGCGAGGTTGTGGGGACTGGTAAATGGAAGCGGTTGTCATCTGAGAACAAGTGCAAGAGACCTTTGAGATTGTTTCTGACTCGAGTGAATCTGTGCAAGGACCGGAGCTTCCATCTGCACCCCAACCGCTGCAGATTTCTTGGCAAGGGATCGTAATTGATCTACAAGCTTAAGTTTCCAGAAACCCATGAGAGACGCGAAAATTTAACTTCAAACTGCTGCGCCAGAAGCCTCCGGTGGGTCTCCGTGCCACCGATGCAATGGTCGAGAACAGCGAGGAACTAATGAAAGCTGCTCGCTTCCAGCCCTTACATGACGAGCTCATTTGACGTCTTCTCTGATTTTGCTTCAATCATCTCAGTAATGCGTATGCGCAGTAAGTAACCTATGGGTAATTAGCCTGGTATTACGTTCTTCCTGCCCAAGCTCAGCACCTGTGGCTATTTTCGAACTTCGTCCTATTTGTACTTTGTAGTGTGGTACTATTACTCGCACTCTAGAGAGAGTGCCAGCTCGTACCAAACTCACAAAAGAAGCACATATGGATTCCAAAATCATAGTAAACCCTACCTTCACGATCTTGGACTGGGAAAAGGCGGAATCGATCTTGAACAAGTGTACAGAAGGAACGAAAAAGCACGAAGGATGCCTGTACTATGAAGTTATCGTAAACAACGAAGAAGGCAAGATGACGGCTGAATGCCGTGAAGCATGGGCCTGTGCGAACTCTCTAAAGGAACATATATATGGTTCGGAAGGAATTGGAGGTATCATGGGGGCCTTGGTAGAACCTGGTGTTGCCACGTTGGATCAAATCTATTTGACGGGACCTCCTCAGAACTCCCAGCGGCCCCGGAGGTCTTTAAGGCCTTTGGAGCGGTTGGATTCGAAAGTATGCCAGGTGCCTACCACAAGATCAAGGAAGTTTCGGGAAGCGAACTCAAGGCAAACGATCACATCACGGTTCATCCGACATTTAGTATTCAGGATTGGAACCAGGCCCACCTATCCTCAATAAGTGTCTAGAGGGAACCAAGGAGTACGAAGGTAACATCTACTACGGCTTTGCGAAGAGAGGCGACTCTGTCAAGTGTCGCGAAGCTTGGACAAAGGCTTCTTGCTTGAAAGATCACATAGAAGGCGAGAGGGGCACTGGATCCATCGTGGGGGCTTTGGTCGAGCCTGGTGTGGGCACGCTTGGACCTGTCTTTGTAGCTGCCCCAGAGGGTGAATTGGAAGTTGTATTCAAGGTATTTGAAGCTTTCGGTGTAAAGCAGTACAAGATTCACGGCGGATTCTACTAGCGAAAGAGAAAAGACAAAGTTGCAGAACATAATCATCATCACCCTCTGGGTTTGTATCTCCCAGCACTTTTATAATATCCTCGGTTGCAATATGGTGGTCGATATCCATTCTGCTTGGCAATCCATACCCAACCCCTCGCTTCTTGTGGGCTTAGGCCAAAAGCTAAGCGACGACACATGTAGTCTAGCAACTCCGCCAGGATAGGTGCCTGACTGACCGAGGGCTAGAAATCTGAGATATCTTGGGCGGGGAATGCAGACAACAGTCTTACAGTTAGCGTCGTCCATCATACATGTAGCTGGCTCTACTGCCCAGGCAGCTTACAGTTGATAATTTGCCCAAATTCCCAACGCATTTTCAAAAACCCCATGATAGGGATAGATCTACAGAGCGCTACGAAAAGCCGCTTACAGGTTACCGCTACAGAAGCGCAATTTTGTCATATGAAACCAAAAACGCTCAATTCTGGGTAGAAATAATCTCGAGATCATGTCCAGGTCATATCTGTAGCTTACTTCGCGCTCACTGACATAACAAACCCTCCCAAGCAACAAGAAGATTCAAAATGCTACAGTATGGAGAATGGAAAGGCAATGTTTATATTGCCATCTCACAAATTAAAACAAGGAACAATAACGCAAGACGATGAACAGACAGTACACAACACCACAATCAAACGATATTCTAGCGGGCAGAAGCAAGAGCGCATTCAAGCACCCTGGCAACGTACTTTTGCGGGAGACAGTGTGCTGTCGACTGG
The DNA here is from genome assembly GCA_032274145.1 of Herpochondria borealis. Classification (NCBI taxonomy): domain Eukaryota; phylum Rhodophyta; class Florideophyceae; order Ceramiales; family Ceramiaceae; genus Herpochondria; species Herpochondria borealis. Next base: position 27,616 of record JAVCKV010484432.1, on the reverse strand, counting down.
ACGAATACTGTGAGCCACAAGGCTCGAGGAAGCGACGGTTAAACCTTATTCGCGAGATTCTTGAGTCCATCAAAAGCCAAGGAGGCCGTTTTCTCAAGTTTGATAGCGACCAAGGTGAATGGTATGATGCTGGATACAAGGAGGCTCGATACAAGATCTCTCATGCCTTTCGCGATGCAAGTATCCCCAACAAGGTGAAATGCATTGAAAAAATGAGACGTCAGTACAAGCCCCAACCCATGTCAATCACTATGATGCAGGAGCGTAGCCTCGACGCCCAGCGAGAAGAGTGCTGTGCTTCTCAGTCTAACGAAGACCTTGAGCCTCTTTTGCACACTGCAATTCCTCGGGTATCGTTGACATTTGCATACTTTACGGGATTCGAGGGAGAACAGGGAGCTGATCTTCGTGAGCTCGATGAGTTTCTGGACAATCTTGACGTGGAGGAGGAACTACTACTGGGCGAGCTGCTCGACGATTCTAGTAGTAGCAGATCGTACAGTTTTTAGATTGCTTCTCGCAACTTACTTACAGGAAAACAAATATCCATGCCTAATGCTGCTATAAGGTCTATCGTACCACACTCTAGCTCTTCCAGCTTACCATTAAAATAGCGTAACCGTTCTTCTTCCCTCAGCGACGACAGCTCTCACCAGGCACCTGGGCGGTTTGAGGAGTACCTACTGTCGTAAAGTTAGTACGGTGCAGTAAAGATATGACTAGTTCGACTACATGTAGATTGAGCTTTGCTTGTGGCGTGGGCAAACGACCATGATGATGGACTTCGACGAACAAAAGCCTACTCTCCCCTTGACAACTTCTTACAATCAGAGCTTGGCATGATTGTATATATATATAGTCCATGACTTGGTCGTTCCATTTTTCATTCTCGTCACTCATCTGTCGCAGAGAGGTCGTCAACTCAGACATCAAGACTAACAGGATACGTGCCCAAACATTACTCGTGGTCTCTCTGCTAGGACTGCTCCAATAACGTGATCGCCGCGCGACGTCAAACTTCCAAGTGCCAAGCGGTTCGTTGAGAGAAATATAAGAGATCCTGGTGATCCAATGTCAACGAATGTTCGTGGTAGAAGATGAAGCTCGAGTAGGATGATGATCCAGAAAGAACCTCCCCGTTATACCGTGACAGTCTCTCATCGTGCATGTACGCCTCGTGTGCGGTACGCAACAAGCCGCGCGGTGGCGCTTGGGTCATCTTTGATCAGGGTCACACGAACTATCCACCGGCTTCTAAGCATGGTCCATGCTGGATCGCCAGCGACCAGAGTTAGAATCAACCTCTAAAGTCGTTATGAGGCGCACATGATATTGCCGCGTTGGGGAGAGAGAGCCATCAGAATCGGGCCTCCACGCGAGATAATATCTGCAAACCGTGCATGGGCAAGAGATTCATTCGAGTCAGAGAGAGCGAGAAAGAGAGAGAAAGGTCTGTAAATCTCAGGCAGATGCATGGGGCAGTGATGACAGCCAGCACTGGAATGAGTACGGGGAATAGTATCGCAAGCAGGTGGTTTTATGAAACTGTCGTCAATCATACCGTCGGCGAGTAATATCTGCTGGGGTCTACTGACCACTAATGAGATTCTCAAATGATTTCAGCGTACAATTCTTGTGCACTCGAAATTTTCAAAATGCTAGTACATGGTACGCGGAACAGATAATCAAGCGGAACCCGTCAATTTGAGCAATCGTCTTGAGCTCGATAGGAAGCTGATGGCGCGTGCTTAAAATCCAAAGATCCAGAAATAGATGGCAAACGAAACTGTTCTAAGATATCAGGGGCATATTCTAGATGCATGAGTAGCGCCTTCTCGAAAATTTCAAGCTGGTATGAACTCCGTGTAGACGCATGAGATGCTGGAAAAGATCACAATTTGCTTCTACAATACATATCAACTGTTGAGATGAAGTTCACCACCTTCGAGATCAAGATCGCCTTGCTTGGCTACGTTTCTGTCGGGAAGACGACTGTCATCAATGCCTTGCTTCGTGACAAGTTTGGCGAAGTCTCTATGCGCCGCACTATTGCTGGCGTCAACTACTTTCGTCTTTCTAGTAAGTCCCTGAAACGCAAGGCAAGTGATACTAAGTCTGATGGAGACGATTCAATGGAGTGGACCGTGACTCCAGACACTTTACGTACTGCAAACTAGACCCTGCACGAGATTACCGCCGACAACCGTGTTCTTCGCAGCAGCAACAAGGTCCAGACCAAGACCTTCGATGTGGAGCTGGAGAAGGACTTGGTGGAAATGCGCAAAGACACCAACTTAGTCATCTGTGATATTCCCGGTGTTAACGAGGCCGGAGCCGATACGAAGTACGAAGACTATGTTTCAGACCATTGGCACACCTTCGATTGCGTCGTTGTTGTGATGGATGCTAAGCAAGGCGTCAACACGGAAGATCAGGTGAATCTTTTGGAGTTTGTGAAGGAGTGTCAAGCGTGCAAGAAAGAAGTCCCAGTCATCATCTTGGGCAACAAGGTGGATGAACCAGAAGATGAAGAGCAATCACTTCTTGTGTCCGAGGTTCGAGACGCTGTGGAGAAGATCTTCCGTGTCAAGAACACCCAGAATGCGCTTGCCAAGGTCATGTCAGCTAAGACCACCTCATCCGCTATATCAAAATCCAACTTGATCCAGTTTCCGATCTTCGTTCCAATCTCTGCGGTCCATGCGTACATCTACCAAACAGCATCTGGGATGCCCTTCGATCGTTTCAAGCGCTTTGATAAAGATCTGATCGAGAAGCTTGGTCGCGAGGTTGTGGGTACTCGCAAGTGGAAACGGTTGACATCTGAGAATAAGTACAAGGAGGCCTTTGAGGTTGTTTCGGAGCCTTCTTTGAACAAGGAAGGACTGGAAGCGAGTAACTTTCATAAGTTTCTCGCTGTTCTCGACCACTGTATTGGTGGAGCGGAGACGCAGCAGAAACTTCTCGAAAAGCAGTTTGAAGTTGAGTGTTCACGTCTCTCGTGTGCTACCGGAACCAAGATTGCAGACCAATTGCGATCCCTTGCCAAGAAGTATACGGCGGTGGGAATATCGGTAGAACCCTTGCAACAAACTTTCTGGAAACTGTACAAGGAGTGTGAATTGAACGCATTTGCGACGTTTGACGATAATCCCCAGCGGGTTGATGAGCTTTGCAAGCCTTGGGACGAGTTGGAGGCGTATCACAAGTGGGTCTTGGAGATGGGATGGAACGGATTCAAAGTTGCAAAGCGGCTGGAGCAACTGATCCAGCGCATGCTGAAAACTACGTTTAAGGAGTGCACAGAGTGGCTCTCTGCTAATTCGAACAGTGCAAAGAAAGATCAATTGTTATGGAAGAATGCTGTGGAACGAGATGGTGCTTCGGTGGTGTGGTCCCAGCTGGCTCCTCATGACTGGTCCAATCTATTGGAGTCGTTACTTCTTCCTTCGTCTGTGTTCCATTTTGTGGAATCGTTTGGAAGAGAGAAAGTATTTCTTGAGCAACTGAAAACGGAGGTTGCTGCCACATGGACTATTAGCCGCACCCACTACACCGGAAATTGTTCCCAATGCAAACATGTGTACAAGTCAGGATCTGGATCAAGTTGTGACAGCTGCAGCAAAATGTTTATTAGTCTAGCAACCGACAGGAAGAAGCTCTCATGTTCCTATTGCTCATGTGCTGGTTACGGCAAGACACAGTTTTTGACTGAAGCTGGCTACTGTGGTAGGTGTGGAATCACATGGGAAATGGTGCTTGCTGAATCGGGTTTCCATTCTCTCACCGCAATGCTTGACTATGAGAGTGGCAAATTTAAGCCCAAGCCAGCTGCTCAACAAGCTTACGGTCGTCTGGTAGCTGTTGACGTTCCCAGTTCCATTGCGGATCCCAAGCATTATGGGCATTTGGTTTGGAAGTATTGTAAGTTCGTGGAGAGACTTCAATCAGCAAACTAAAGGAGATCGAGCATATCATACTATTTTCACATGGGCCACAAACTTTCTTCATGCATTGATGCGTATCGCGTCGGCAACATACCGTAGCCTACAATGATAATCAGTAGGAGGCCTTCCTTCGTTCACCCTCCAGAAACTTGTGAGCTTCTAAAACTCACCAGAGTGCACTGTGGAAAATGTACGGTCTACGAGTATTATGCCATACATCAGTAGCGTAGGATTCGTGACAGCATTGGCACGACATTCGAGATTTCAGCACTTGCTGGTCGGTGATCATTATCCGCATTCAATTGCAAGAAGAGAGTCTGTTCCCATCTCCTGCATGGTTAGACGAGTGTCATATCTTCTGTTCAAGTCTACAGCTACAAGCGCTTTTGTTTGGTTGTTGTCTTCGACGACGAGAGCACTTCAGACCTCTAGACCCTTCACCCTTGGATCTTGTTACAATCCACTGCTGCGTCGGCAACCCATTTGGTCGTCGAATCACTTAACATCCTCCATTACCTGTAGAACAATCATGTCTTCAACTCCAAAGGACGATGCCAATGACGAGACAACCCCACGACGTTCGAAACGCGGTACCAAGGGAGTCGTCGAGAAAGAGAACATAAATGAGCCCCAGAAGAAGAAGGCCAAGGGGAGACCCAAGAAGATTAAGCTCGAGGAAGAGGGCGAAAGTCCCACCCCGAAGAAGAAGGCCAAGGGAAAACCCAAGAAAGTTGAAGATGACGAAGATGGTAAAACTCCACCAGCAAAGAAGGCCAAGGGGAGACCCAAAAAGTCAAAGCTAGAAGAGGATACTTCGGATTCTGAGTCACCAAAGAAGAAGGCCAAGGGGAGACCCAAGGCAAAGTCTGGCGATGACAAGGCATCGACACCCAGTCCTAAGGCAAACAAGAAACCCGCCAAGCGCGCCAAGGCAGCCGATCATCAGAGGCTGACGGAGCGCGATGAATTGACCAAACTCTGGGACGCCAAGGAACACGAGGACACCTCGTACAGTAAGTCTCGTTTGAGTAGGATTCCCCTCATGTTGTGTCGTCGCATGCTAACCCTGCTGGCATGATAGCATTCAAGATTGCGTCCTGGAACGTGGCTGGTATTCGCGCCCTCTTGCGCAACAGCCCCGAGACACTACCTGACCTGTGTAAGAATCATAGTTTGGATGTCCTTTGTTTGCAAGAGACGAAACTGCAAGAGATGCATGTCGACGACCCCAAGCTCAAGATTCGAGAGGTCTTGAAAGACGACTACGATTCTTATTGGAGCTGTTCGACAGCCAAGAAGGGTTACTCTGGAACGGCGGTCTTTGTCAAGAAGCGTAGCGGCGCTGTCAAGGGTTCCAAGAAGAAGCAGGCCACACTGGATAACTTTTTTGGTGGCAAGAAAGAAAAGAAGCAGCCCAAAACGGAACCATCGTCATCCGACAGTGCGATTGATGCTGACTTCGTTGAAAACTTGATTCCTACCGACGTGTCGTATAAAATTGGTGTGGAGGCACACGATCAAGAGGGTCGCGTCCTTCACGTGGACTTTCCCCTGTTCTCGCTCACCAATGTGTACGTGCCCAACTCGGGTCAAAAGTTGGAACGTCTCGACTATCGTACAGAACAATGGGACAAGGACTTTCTCAAGTTTGCGACGGCCAACAATGAGACCAAACCCACGTTGTGGTTGGGCGATTTGAATGTGGCTCACACAAATCTCGAAGTGTGGAACGATGGCGCCAAGCATTTGGCGAAACAAGCTGGTGTCACGGAACAAGAACGGACCTCGTTTACAGATCAATTGAAGGAGTCTGGCTTTCAGGATGCCTTTCGTGCGTTGCATCCAGACGCCAAAGGTTGTTACACGTACTGGAGCCAACGTGCGGGAAATCGTGAACCCAACAAGGGACTACGTCTGGATTACTTCTGCTGCAGTCCCGACATGATGGATGATTCGAAACGGGTTGTAGTGCGAGACAGCTACATGTTGTATGATGTATATGGGAGCGATCATTGTCCAGCAGTACTTGAGTTGGAGATTAAAAAGAAGTAAAGTGAAGAGGTTAATAGCATTGCAGGACACGGACTTGTCATTTCCAGTCTCCTTGATCAATGCTACAATAGCGAAATGCAACAACCTATCTCCTACAGACTGCAAGTTCTGATACCTGAGCAACAAGTTTCTGGCTTGTGAATCCTACAGTGTTGCACCAGGCAGCAATCACACTGCTGCTTCCGCTCCCAGTGACCAAAAAAAGCGTTCCTCAATTCGTTCGCTTCAAGGCATTCATATCGTAAAAGTCTTTTGGATTCACGCGCTCACTTGCAGATTGCTTTTCATCATCCTGTTGTTGATGATTGTCTACTAATCCAGTCTCCCAAGGCTTTCGTTGCTGGTCCAATGCGTCTTGTCGACTCTGGGTGAGTACCAGAGCCAGCACATTGTCATAGGATGCGGATCGTTGATGCTTCAATGCAGGTTTTTGCATTGCTGGTTTGCCAACGGCCGCTTTCTTGCGGTCACTAAACGATGCGGACTTTTTCAGTTCCAATCGTGGTGAAGGGCGGTGCTGTACATCTTTGGGTGGACTCCAAGGAATTTTATGTAGATCCAATAGCTCCAACTCCTCTTCCTCGTCGCTATCAATCAAGGATTGTCGTTTGGCTACTGGAGCTACTGCGGCTGAAGCAGCTGCTGCCGCCACTGGTGGTGGTTTGCGTGATGCCGTAGTGTTCTCTGTGTGATGACCGTTCGATAGAATGGCAACCCCCTGGTGAGTTGAGTGCTGCATCAGAACCTCAGCAATCTGTTTGGTACCAATATGCGGAAACATGTCCTTGAGGTAAGACATTATGAGGTCTCGATCTTGATCGGTTGCTTGCGCGTAGGTAGTACAGTGATTGAGCTCCGTCGGCATGACGTCGTCCGAAGGTTTCCCCAAGGATTCTTCTGCGAGCACAATCAAGGTTGTGGCCAAGGATTCTTGACGTAGCAATGACATAATGCGTTGGATATCAGCTTCTGGAAAAACTTCAAGGACTGACTGAACATGAGGATGACTTGCCGTCATCTCCTCGTCTCGAGGGACCCGAGCTGATTGAAGACCCTGCAAGAAACGATCTTGAAGAATTTCATCGTCTTGATTGTCTTCTAATAAATCATGTTTCGAACGACGTTTTCCATGAGCATCACCACCAGCATCTGGTTCCTCATCATACCTTAGAGTATGCAATTCTTCTGAAAGAGTACAAGTCGCAGTAGTTGCTCCTTCTTCTTCACCTAGTGCCACTGCCACGTTTGGACGATTTCTAGTCGCATTTCCTGCTCGTGGAAGCTGTGTTGCAGTTTGTGTCAGGCCGTGATTCTTTGATCTTCTACCACCTAAATTTCGCAGCCGTTGAAATCCAATGCGTCGTTCAATGACAACTGAAGCAGCCACAATGGCTTCTGAATCTGAAATGACTTCTGCATCTGCGACTACATGCTTGACAACATGTGCTTGTTGTGGTGCAGCAACGACTGCTCGCGGTTGTTGAATCCAACTGGGGACTTCACCATGAGCTCTACCAGCCACATCGTATGCACCAGGACGAGGACCTTCGATATCCTCCGGTGTCTTCATGACTCGACGATATGTACGAAGGCGCTGTTCTCCCCTTCCACCACCGGCACCACCAGCCTGTCGAGTCGTTCGTTGCTTCTCATTGCTATTATTCTGATTGCTCATGATGAAAGCACCTTGAATGACTCGTCAAGGAGATGGACGAGATGACGGGGCACCTTGAACAGATCGACAGGTGAAATAGTGATCACGACAACGACACCGAGTCTTGCAATGAATCAAGGTTCAAGGCTCGATTGTGATTTACCAGTACGCCAGTTGCACTGGTTCCCAGTAAAGACACCAACTAACTTCAAACTGTGAACCAACTGAGAAGAAAATGTCCAAGGTACGAAGGGAGATACGAAGGGCTCTGAGCGAGCAACCACCAGAGGGATCTTGTCGTGCCGCGCAGACGGGATCGCAACTGTGATCTAAATGTGCCTGATCGGGAACAATTCTTCCAACTCACAATTCTATACTCCCATCCTAACAAATTGACAGTACAGTGCAGTACAGAAAGTAGTGCAGTACAGTACTTTCGATACAGTAATTCAGTAGATACAGTATTACAGTAGTGTGCAAGCATCATCCACATGGCACCACTGGAATTCAACATGATGGCAAAGCAGTCCAAGGAGTCTCTGTTGATGCCTCATTCATTCTAGCTTCACTACGTACATCATGCCGACTGATGGTAGCATTACAACATGGTGTTCGGATGAGCTTCACAATGTGTTGGGGTTTACAGATTCGGCGTTAGCGTCCTATCTAGTGGCTGTCGCCAAACGCAAAGGTAGCTCTCCGTCGGCGATTCAAAGTGCGCTGGAGGAAGGAGGAGCCGTTGCGGCCAATCAGAGTCGATTGGAATCTTTTTGTCAAGCCTTGTACAACAAATGTGCTCCTCGGGCAAACAATCAAGGAGGAAGCAAAAAGACATCGACAAATGCAGATTGGATGAAACGAGCTGCGCAGTACGAGTTACTAGATGATGGCGATGACGATGATCAAGGTGGTATCTTCGCATCCTCCTCCAAGAAGGACAAGTCCTCAAAGAAAGATAAGAAGAAACGTCGGCGAAAACGAGAGGAAAGTGACGATGATGATATTGAAGCCACTGTCGTGAAGCAACCTGATGAGGAACGGCGACGACGACGAAAAAAGGACGCACAACAACAAGAATCCAGTCTTTCTGCACAAGAAAAGGCTGAGCTAGATCGCATCAAGGATTTAGAAGAGCGAGATGAATTCGTCAAACGGTTGCTGGATCGCGACAAGTCCAAAACCAAGCAGAAGGCGGACACAGAAGATAGTAGAAAAGAGAAACAAAAGCAAGTGGATTTGGAACAACGTTTGGCGAGGGGTGAAGCGGTTGTGACGGAGTCCGGCGAGACCTTGACACTTGACCGACTACGAGAACAAAGTCGACGAGCGTACTTGAAGAAACGAGAAGAACGGGAGTTGACCCTGCTCGAACAGGAACTGCAAGACGAGGAAGAACTCTTTCAGGGCGTTTTGCTGACCAAGGCAGAGGAACAACGTCGAAAACTGGGTCGCGACATTCTCCGCATGGCTAAGAAGGGCGATGATGACGATGAGGCAACCAAGACAGATGGTTTCTATCGTCTCCCAGATGAGTACAATGAAAAGTCTTCCAAGGCTGAGCAAGATAAGGCATTGTTGGGCTCAAGATACGTTGAGAGCAAGGGAGAGAAATCAGAACAGGAGCTTTGGGAAGAAGCACAGACTCTCAAGGCAACTGCTATTGGAGGAACCAAGAAGAAGAAGAAGGATCCCGACGAGAAAGAGTACGACCTTGTGTTTGAGGATCAAATTGATTTCGTAGTACAAGACACGCAGAAGGGATACGACAATCGACGCAAGCACAAGAAGGTCAAAGAAGAAGAGAGAACCAAGAAAGAAGAGGATGACGATAGCGTGAAACCAGTTACGGAACATGAGAAGATTTTGGCTGGTCGCAAGAAGCTTCCCGTCTTTCCCTATAGGGAAGAATTCCTCGCTGCCGTGAAGGATCACCAGGTGCTGATTTTGGTTGGAGAAACAGGATCTGGTGAGTGCTTGAAAAGTCATGTCTGCTATTCTTGATGCTTGTGTCTGTCTACTAACTTCTTGCTACCAATTCGCAGGTAAGACTACTCAGATTCCTCAATACTTGCACGAGATTGGCTATAGTGAGCTTGGAAAGATTGGTTGTACCCAGCCTCGTCGAGTAGCTGCGATGAGTGTTGCTGCACGTGTCGCGGCTGAGATGGATGTGCGCCTCGGTCATGAAGTGGGGTACTCGATTCGTTTTGAGAATTGCACGAGTCCTAAGACCGTTATCCAATACATGACTGATGGGATGCTGTTGCGAGAGATCCTAACCGAGCCAGACTTGGCAGGGTATTCATGTCTCGTTATTGACGAGGCGCACGAGCGTACGCTTCACACGGACATTTTGTTTGGGCTAGTGAAGGACATTGTCCGATTTCGAAGCGATCTTCGTCTGGTCATCTCAAGTGCGACGCTCGATGCTGAAAAGTTCTCAAAGTACTTTGACGATGCAAGCATCTTTATGATCCCTGGGCGTATGTTTCCAGTTGATATCTATTATACAAAATCGCCCGAAGCTGACTATGTTGATGCTGCAGTGGTGACGGTATTGCAAATTCATGTTTCGCAACCGTTGGATGGGGATGTTCTGGTGTTTCTGACAGGTCAGGAAGAGATTGAAACTGCTGCAGAAATTCTCACTCAAAGGACCCGCAACCTAGGGTCACGCATCAAGGAATTGATCATTTGTCCCATCTATGCGAACCTTCCCTCGGACCAGCAAGCCAAGATCTTCGAGAAGACTCCCAAGGGGGCTCGCAAGGTTGTTCTTGCTACAAACATTGCCGAGACGAGTCTCACAATCAATGGTATTTGCTACGTCATTGACGCTGGATTCGCCAAGCAGAACAATTTCAACGCTAAGTCGGGCATGGAGTCGCTGGTTGTGACACCAATCTCGCAGGCCGCTTCAAATCAGCGTGCTGGCCGAGCAGGACGTACGCAACCAGGCAAGTGCTTTCGCTTGTACACTGCATGGTCCTTTCAGAAAGAGCTCGAACCCAATACGACGCCAGAGATCTTGCGTACAAACATGGGGAATGTGGTTCTAATGCTCAAGAGTCTGGGTATCAACGACTTGATGAATTTTGATTTCATGGATCGGCCACCCGCAGAAGCACTGATTCGTGCTCTGGAGCAGCTCTACGCTCTCGGTGCTCTGAATGACCTTGGTGAGCTCACAAAGCTGGGGCGACGAATGGCAGAGTTTCCTCTTGAACCCATGTTGAGTAAGGCCGTTATCGCATCTGAAGAGTACAAATGCACATCGGAAGTCTTGTCTTCAGTTGCCATGCTGTCTTTGGGTGCTTCGGTGTTTTATCGCCCCAAGGAAAAGGCAGTACACGCCGATACCGCGCGACTCAACTTTGCTCGTGGTGGAGGAGGCGATCATATTGCTCTGATGCGTTGTTACAACGAATGGGCTTCCACGGATTACAATCAAACGTGGTGCTTTGAAAACTTTGTACAAGTCAAGAGTATGAAGAAAGCGCGAGATATTCGAGAGCAACTGGAGGGTCTTTGTGATCGGGTGGAAATTGATCACACCGTGTCTTGCGGAGAAGAGGACATTGATTCTGTGCTCAAGTCCATGACGGCTGGCTTTTTCTATAACGTGGCGAAGCTGGGGCGCTCGGGCGAATTCCAAACCGTGAAACAACCCAAGACGGTCTACATTCACCCCAGCAGTGTCTTGGCCAAGGAAGACGATCCACCTGCCTGGGTGGTGTTCTTTGAGCTTGCCTTTACGACCAAGGAATTCATGCGTCAGGTGGCACCAATTGAACCAGGATGGCTCATTGAGATTGCTCCTCACTTTTACCAGGAGAGCGACGTGGAAGACTCAAAGAAGAAGAAAATGCCCAAGTCGAGGAGGTAGAAGATGGCCATTTCGTTGTCGATGCATGCTGGTCAGTTGTGGCTGAGTTGCATAAAGATTCGAACTATCGAGCAGCGGAGTGAGTAGAGCCAGTATGTCGAATCTCATGCTTGAGAGAACACGGAAACAAAATGATCGCGTCCCTAGACTTCATAACAAAGCGTAACCTAGATTATGCACAACTTGCTACTCATATTTGTTGTATGAGACGTGCACGCCTATTCCTTACTATTGACGTTTCTAATACGCTTACTTGTCCTACTGCAACTATGCCAATAGTGTAGATGACGTTTCGACGATGACTACAACAGAAACACACACCACCTCATAGAGAGAAGGGGGCTCAGACACGGTCGACAGCTTCGCGAACTAACAGCATCCTCCCTTTGTGCTTGCACCCTTGCCTTCACCTGCATCAGCGGTTGCATCATATGGCATAGTGGTGCCACAACCGTCAAAGATACCGAAATGCTTGTCAAAGTTCCCAACAAATTCAAAGTGATCCTTGAGCAAAGACTTGTTCAACATGTTGTAGGTGTTGCCACACACATCCAAGATGTGTCCTGCTTCAAAGTAATGGTGCTTGTCCAGCAACCATCCACTGGGGTATCGTGGCAAGGTCCCCTTGTAAATGACGGCTTGTCCATAATCCTCGCAATGGGGTTCCAACTCTCCCATATTCCACAACCTGTAAGTCGCAGAATAGAATTCAAGTCCCTGCGACCCAGTTTCGGAAATGGTACGCTGCACATCCTTACTGTCAATCGTAATGGGAGCATCCTCCACCAGTCGTGGATCGGTAAAGCCCACTTTGCGCGCCAAGTTTTCAAAGTCATTCCAGTACAAGGCGCCCGACAAACATTCGCCCCACATGACTTGATCCTCACGCAACTCTTGAGGGACACGACGATTGGCATACACGTCGGAAAAGTACAATTCACCACCCGGTTTCAAGAGATTCAAACAGTGCTTCAAGACGGCTTCCTTGTCTTGACACAAGTTAATGACACAGTTGGAGATAATGACATCAAAGGAGCCTTCCTCTAGTTCTGGAATTTCATCCAACTTTTCAAGCAATCCTTGATGAAATTCCACATTACCAAATCCAAATTTCTCTGTGTGATACTCCATGTTATCCTTGGCCACATCTAACTGTTCCGGGGTCATGTCAACGCCAACCACTTTGCCAGATTCACCCACCAATTGACTGGCAATGTAGACATCGCGTCCTGCTCCGCATCCCAAATCGAGCACGCGCAAGCCCTCCATGTCGTATTGGGGCAAACAGAGACCACAGCCATAATACTTGGCACGCACTTCTGGGGCGACGTTGTTGATGCACTCTTGAATGTACGTGGGAGGAGCCCCGGCAGTGCAGCAGGCGTTGGTCAACAAATCGTCACTCGTTTCCAAAGTCTTGCCGTAATACTCAGATACTTGTTTGTTGGTTTCGTCGACTGGAAGAAGCAATATAGAAATGGTAAGAGAGAGAAAGAAGGGATTGATATGAGAAATCACGTATGAGAAAATCAAGTCTAGCCCCACGACACATTCGCGACCAAACTCCGATGGAGCAAAACTGTGGATTCACTCACCAAACAACATTGGTTTCGTCGCCTGCAACGGAGATACACCAAAGGCTCGTTTGTTGACTGGAACAAACGCACTGCTTGTGGCAGCAAGGGATATAACAATGGCAGCGGTGGAGAGTCTCATGGTCTGGATCGGAGGACAATAGAGAAGAATGAGAAGTGGCAGTTGTCTGAGCAAGTTTTGCACCTTCGTCGTCCGCAAAAAGAGCCAATCACTGCTTACACCCCCCAGCAAACGGGTATCGCAGGGGAGTGATCTCACCTCACATTTTGATTTCTTTTGAGACCTCAGAGCGAGCGCCATGGTGGCCTACATTTGCTAGTCAAGTAACAATAACAACGTTGCCACATTGCCGCGCGAAGCACCGTTGCCTTTGATTGAGTTGGGGGATTGTGATGGTATATGTACAGCAACGAGTGTAATGCAATCGGGGAGAAACGCTGGGATCGATCCTACTAGAGATGGCGCCGCACCAACAAAAGACTCCATCAACAAGACAAGAGGGAGAAATTCGCGCCATCTGGGTTGAAATGAAAGCTGAACTATCGACTGATGTTATGTTCGTACGTACGTATGTATATATTGTTTACTTCTGAGAAACTGTCGTTCCACGAAGCATCCTTCCCTCGGTTTCGCCACACTCGCAAAAGTTGGGATGGAGGGCAAAGCAATTCTCACCACTACCGACAGCACAGTCCGACCACACGGTGCATGGTGCTCCACACGTTTCACGTGCCACCAGCTCATTGACGCCACAACGGAGCTGACTAGTCGCTGCCTCCTCATTAGTGCATTCAGTCGTCGTGGGCTTGCTGCCGCAGTAGTTTGAAAAGACTGGCCAGCAGGACTGACCCACATCACAATCATTGGCGGAGGAACAAGTGGGACGGCAGTTACCACGAGCATCTGGTTCACTTGTACCGCATCGCGAATCCGAGGACACGACCCACTCTTGCCAGTTGTTGTTTGGACCATTGTCGACAGGAGCTGGAGTAGGTTCGATTGGGGCGGGAGTATTTGGAGCAGGAGTTACTTGGTCCACTGGAGGTTCCGTTGGTGAAGAAAAGGGAGCTGTAGTCACATAAACTGGTGGCGTTTTTGCGATTGGCGCCTCTGGAGCTGGTGTTGGCGAAGCGACGGGAGCGGGATCGTCGCAGTACACCGCAGTACTACCACAGTACCCCCATTTGGAACAACAGAGACCAGCGTTGGAGCAGATACCGTTTCCAACGTTTCCACCACCACAAGTTCCTTGCCCAAGTGGTGTTGGACCTGGAACAGGAGGAGTAGACGGATACGGGGCGGTCGGGGTGGGTGGAGAGGGAGCAGGAACCGGTGCTGGAGTGGTGGGAGCTACGGGACCGTTAGAGATGGAGATTTCGGCGCAGTTCCAGAATTGCTCTACAAGAATTCGATTGTGAGATATTGCATGACAAACATCAGCACATCCTGCAGCGTCAATCATGCCACTTTCACTAATACGTGGTAGACTTACCAGGAATTCCGTTTCCATCGGTTGGAATGGATCCACAAATGCTAAGACCATTTTGCATGTTTCCCCAGTCAGCTGGGAAGGGGTATACATCGTATCCCACAAATTTGCAACTGTTGGCAGTCAAGTAGTGCCACTGAAGCAAAACCAAGTCACCCGAAAGGTTGTCGGGCAACTTGAGGCGGAAACGGTAGAAGTCACCAGTCAAACCAACCGTTGCCTGATTGGCAACACCACGGGGAGCAATGTAGGCTCGGTTGGGATAGTTGACGTCCTTGGGTGCTCCATATAGTGCATCCGAGACGAACTCGAGAGGAAATTGTTGGAAACAATCGCCAGTGGGAATGTCCCCGTGCTGAATAGGACAAGCGAAGAATTCAAAATGACCCATGTGATGAGCTGTGAGGAGAATGTCAACGTCGATCTCTTGTCCCTGGGAGTACTGAACCTGGGGATCAGCTGGCATTAGGTTGCCATTGGCGCTAAGGGGGTAATCGTAGCTTCTACCGCCAGTTACTCCACATTGACCAGCGGTTCCACCACGGTTGAGACAGTGAGGACAGCTCTCCCTGGGATACTCTGTGGCTCCGCCACTAGATTCCGATCCCTCCTGGTTGGCAATAAAGTTTCGAGCCCTTTGGAAATACATTTCGAAGAAATATCAGTAAGACAAGAAGTAAGGCATGGCATGGTGACAAGAGGAGCCTCACCTTGGCGATGCCAAATATCCATGCGAATGAGCACCTTCGAAGAAGATGGCAATCAAGAGCACAGAGAGAACTGCGGTGGTTGTTAAATGCATCTTCAGTTTTGCGAACCAGAAATTTGTGAGCGCAGTCGTTGGTGTTCTTGAACAAGATTCTTGATCATGTAGCAAGTTCAAGATTCTCTCGAGACACTGCGTTTGCTCGTGGGTATTATCCTACCTAGACGCGTTTCTAGTATCTATGAGTGAGGAGACTTTCATACCTACTCCGACGAGAATAGAATCGTGGGAAATGAGATGGAATTGAGACAAGGAAGACATTCTATTAATATGATGCTCTACGTACAGTGTACTAATGACCTCAATAGCTCACCGGTTATACGGATTGGTGACTGCACATATTTGGAATGATGACACCCAGAGCTATTCAACTCCAATTAGTTGGTGGTAGATACATAGACCAACCGAGCACAAAATGTCATCATATACGTACTGGTCATTGTCATCACATGGGGTAGTTTACGTAATTGCTACCAGGGTCTCGAACCTATAATCCAGGGAGTAGACAAGACAACTGAAACTCCTAGGAGTTAGTACGTCCCTGCTCCTAGCTACGACAGGGTGGGGCAATCGTGTTTAGCAACCATGCGAAAACTCTACGTAATTCCAAATTGGCCCTTGTTGCTTTTGTTCGGATGGCTGGAGTATACCTTCTTCTTGTTACAGTAATGACTGGCATCGCATCATCCTGATCCTATCGT
This sequence comes from Herpochondria borealis, assembly GCA_032274145.1. Lineage (NCBI taxonomy): Eukaryota > Rhodophyta > Florideophyceae > Ceramiales > Ceramiaceae > Herpochondria > Herpochondria borealis. Next base: position 11,525 of record JAVCKV010484432.1, on the reverse strand, counting down.
GGGTCTACGTAGTCTCGTTCCTGGAGTCTTCGTCAGATCTGAACGTGTTTGCGCTTCGAAGGACTACTCTGCATCGAGCAATTTCAAGCACGTGAATGGATCGAACTCTTGGGTGAGGTTGTACATAAATATGTAGGGGTTATACGTGTCTATGGCCTTCTTTGAACTAGGAGTTTTTCGAACTTGCGCATGGGCCATACTCCGAGTTGTGTCATAATTAGTTCAAACTGTTGATCTTGAGCATCTCACGCTTTGCAGGTCAGCCCACCGCTATGGCATACTGTGGAAACCACTGATCTGCGCGGTTATCCAGCTAAGAGGTCGCCTTCGTGCCCTAGCGCAAACTATGAAGGTTATTCTGCCTCTGCACTACTGTAGCCCTGGAGATTTTGCTTTGCCAGAGGCATGGCAGCGTTGTGGGTGATGTCACGAGAAGAATATGATGACAACTAGTGCGCCACTCGTTCGTTAGGCGGTCACACTATAATATCATCTCGACTGCAATGCTAAGAGTATTATTCAAACAAACTGAGTGATGCGATTTTTCGGAGCGACTCAGCAAACAGAGAGGCACCATGCCCCTCGTTGCGAGTCCCATTCACGACCACGCGGCGCCCTTCCCATAGGGCGCGGATAGGTACCAGAATCTTCATCGAACGAGACCGTCTTCCGCGGATAGAGAAGGTCTTCATCATCGACGGGTAGATTCTCGTCCACTCTTGATGACGCAAGAACCTTCTTTGATCGAGTTGTGCGACGACTTTTCTCAGGTGCATTGTCCGGGATCGAGGTGAGATCACATGCAACCTTGCTCGCCCGAGACCGATTCGTGCGTCGTGGAAGTGGCTTTCTTACGACCGGCTCGTTCTCCTTATCTTGCACCACTGTTTTGTCATCTTCCTCGTCGTCGTCTTCTTCCTCCTCACTTTCCTCCTCTTCTTCGTCATCAGCCGCACTTTCTTCCTCCTCAGCATCACGAACCTCCTCTTCAACACTGTCCTGTACGACAGTTGCTTCACCATCGTCGTCATCATCGTGCTGCAATTCCGCCAGCTGCTCTTCCAACTGTCGGACATGATCTTGGTACATCTCCGCCATGGCATCTTTACTTCGTTGCAGTTCGGCAATCTCAAATTCATGCTCCTCGTGCAAGTTTCGAAGGTACGCTTCCTTGGCCTCCAGAGCGACAGAATGCTCCGCTTCCAGTACATGTATTTGATTGTGATGCTCCTCTCGCATGCGCCCCATTTCCTCCTCACACTCCTCCACTTTGTCGACCAACTCCTCTACCATCTTTTCTGCCTTGTCCATCTTGACCTTCTTTTCGCTACGAGCCTGAAAAGGATTGCTCTTGACCTGGTTCTGAAGATTTTCAATAATGCGGTCGTACTCCTCACGTGTAGAAGTAAAATGCTCCTCCATCTCGTCAGAGACTTCTGTGCGCACCTTCTCTTCCATTTCGGCTAGTTCATCGCGCTGGTCCTCGTTGTCCAACCGAAGGGCTTCCATTTCGGCTCGCGAAATAGAGAGCTGTGCTGTAAGCGTTGTGACTTCCCTTTTAAGCTTGTCCAACTCTGAGCTTGGACGAGCAGCCCTAGGTGGTCTCTCACCAGCAGCAGCCTCGTTCGATGACCCCCACTTCTTGCTGATTCGCTTGGGTGAGAACTTCTTGGCAAGCCGCGAAATCTTGGATGGCCGACCCCCCTCAACTTTCTTTCGGCCATTCATGTCATAGACATCTAGACCCATAGCTTTGCGCTTCTTGCCGTATTCATCCTTGTTGATCTGAATCGACTTGGCTGCCACGGCATATCCCAACACATGTTGAGTCTCGTCAAAGTCTGTGGATGCGGGATTAACGTTGACAATCATGCTTGTACGAGAGGAATCTCCCGAAGTCAAGTGACTCATGAACAGATGAGTCAATTTAGATTCCCGAAAAGGGAGCACCTTTTGATGGTTCTGCATGGCAGTAAGACAGCGCATGAGCGTCATGAGGGATGTATTAATAAGGACGGCCTCCTTCTGACGCACCGCACCGACTCCAGTTCGCTTTGTGCGTTCACTGCCAGCGAGGTCGACGATCCACATCTTGACACCATTGGAGAGTTCAAGTTGGCAGATGCAATGTGATCTACTGGAATCAGCATTGATATTGTTGGATGACGTGTGTCTCTTCTTCTTGGCCTCCTGGGCGAGTTGCAAACCATGCTGGGTGTCATCCACTTTGTGCTTTGTGAGACCAGCAACAAAGATCTCCCCATTCTGTTGTTCGCGAATCTTGAGCGTCGCTCGCGGCTTGTACGAAGGCTTCGTGTCCTTGGGTAATAAATCGTACACATTCTCATTGTACACTTCGATATAACTCATGTACAGCTCGAGATCATTGGTACCCTCCAGACGCGCAAAGATATCTTGAAGAGCTCGAGGAATGACACCCCAGTTGCTCTGATCCTCTACATTTCCCATGACTGTATAACTTTTGCCTGCGTTTGTTACACCATAACAAAAGAGGAGAGCCGACTCAGGTTCTTCACCAAAGAGTCCATGGACGAGCGGTGCTGCAACGGCGCTGTAGACTTGATGCTGCGTTGATTCAGGAGCAAACACTTGTTGAAACTCGTACTGCTTAACACCATGGAGGCTTTCACGACTGACTCTGGCGGCGTTCGAATCGGCAGGAGGATAGGTTTGAACTTTAGTCGGGAGGTGATTGTCATCAGGAGCACTATCAGCCAAAATTTCAATGGTACTGACTGTTTCCTTCGTAGCAGTTGGACGAATACGAAGAGAGACAGATAGCGACGTCGAACTCCCCTGAGACCCTCTCGCGGGTCTATTCGTAGTCGGTTTCATACTGGCAGACGTAGATACTTTTTCATAGCGTGCAATCTTCTCCGCTACAGTAGCTGTGGCATGTCGATCAAACGCCAGACTTAGATTCTTGCGCACCTTCAGGGCATCCTCAAAGTTGAACTCCTCAACCTCATCGTCGCTCTCCTCGCTCTCGACGACGGTAATATCGTGCATGTTTTCCTCCTCCTCGTCAGACATGGTGAAGGAGAGTCTCTCTGTTCTTCAAGGAAAGATGATGGTTTTACTGGGTGATGCAACGTTCAGCAACGGCGAAATTCAAAAATGAGGTTGGTTTGTTGGTAACGGTTTTTGAAACCGATAGGGATAAAACAAGATTGGTGCACCCTAAAACAAGTTCAAAAATGTCAGACTTGTATCAACTGCCGATTCTAACGCCGGCACACCTTTTCCGTTGGTGACTGACATGATCAACTCTGTAAAAATCAGCGGAGTGATCCCATACGTTACAGACAATAGAGGTATCGCCAACGCATGTATTTTAACCGCCAACGTTAAATATTGAATGTTTGATTAGAGATTTTGCTATGTACGTTTGCAGGAACGGAAAGAGAATCCCCCAAATCCCCAAAATTTGGCGGGCCTCACACACATTCCAACCAGACTCAACAACTCTTTGTTGCTCATTCATTCATTCATTGTGTCGATCTGGATTCATTGATTTGTCATCCATCACCATGGCTTGTGTCGAGATCCCTTGCTTTGCGCCCGCTAAGGTGGAGCGTGAAATTGTGGAGGATGAGGAGGACGAGGAGGCCCCTATTGAAATCGACTACGATTCTACCGACCTTACATACCTCTACCAGGCCATCGAAGACAAGGCATTTATGGCGGCCATTGACTTCCTTGAAAGTGGCCAGCCTGAAGTCTTCGATGAGTGTCGTACGTGGGTGACTCGTTACGAGAAGGAGAATTCCAAGAAGATTCGTTGGTCCCAGCTTCCTCTTCATGCCGCAATGGTCTTCAAGGCGCCTCCGAGACTCGTTGAGCTGTTGATTAAGAATTACCCAAAAGCCGTTCGATGCACCGATGATCAATCCATGCTTCCGGTCCACCTCGCGTTCCGATACGGAGCCAGCGATGCTGTGCTCTGGCATCTTCTTACCAGCTTTCCTGAATCCATCAACGCCAAGGACACCCGAGCCCGCACTCCACTTCAACTTGCTCCAAAGGGCGAGAGCCTGAAGAAGGGCGAAATCATTGCCTTGTTTGAAGCCAATGCCAAGAAGCATGCCCAGAAGAAGAAGGAAGAAATGTCGGAGACAGAGGCTAAGCTATCGGACGCGGAGACCCAGAACGTTAATCTGCAGAACCAGAACGAAACCCTTCTGGAGGACAATACCAAGCTCGCCGACGAGCTCGAGCAGTCTCAACGCATGATTGAAGAGATGAAGGAGAAAGCAGCTGCAGCTCCAGTATCTGAGCCACCAAAGCTTAAGAGTCCAAGAAGTCCTCTTGCGGCTATGAGGAGCGCATCTTCATTCAAGTCTACTGGTGCTTCTTCATCAGCAGGCAAGCCTACTAGCAATGTTGCTACAGGAGCTGCGGTAGCTGGAGCCGCAGCAGTCGTCGGTGGAGCAACTGCAACCGCCACAGTCACGAAGAAGAAGTCATTCTTCAAGTCAATGTTCAAGAAGAAGAAGAAGAGCACTTGCCAGTCGACCACAGCCGCTTCACCTTCTGCGGAGGAACCTGTCGTGGTAGAGAGGACTGCGGCCGCCGAATCACCAGCTGACGTTATCAAGGAGGAGGACAACACCCCAACCCCAGCGGCGTCGGTAGAGGAGGAAGCTGATCCTGCTGAACCTGCTAAAGAAGGAGAAGTATTCACCCCTGTAGAGGAGCCCGCCGTGGTAACAGTCACAAGCGAGACCAAGCAGTAAATCTATGAATGTAAGGGAGACGGAGTAGGAGGTTTATATGAGTTACACATTTTTGCCCAAGGAAAACATGAATGAGAGAAGTTAAAAGAATAGTAGTGTACCATCTTATTTGAAACCTCTTGACTTTCCTCTTGCTGCCTCACAAAGTAGAGTTGCAGTAGCAATAAAAGGGCAGAACTGTGCGCTGTAGTGACGTGCCAAACTGTTGGCTTTGATTGATTGTGCCGCACACATTAAGAGAATACGTAAAGTAGCTAGCTACATACACCTGATATTCTAGGAGTTGTAACATCTGATTTGAGATCTCTGGACTTCCATTTGACTACCTACCTCACCAGTGCCAACGGTGACCCAGAATGCTGGCGCCGCACAATCAGCCTCAAACAACAAGCAACACCACACTGGATCGGAGGCTCGCAGCATCTCGGAATTAATCTCAACGCTCCCACACAGTACGACCTGCTAGGAGTGCTACCAGTAGCATTGGTTCTATTTGTCGCCAAATTTGTTGGTGGCTCTTTTAACGGTTTGGAACAGCTAATCCCTCTAGTAATGAACCATCTCGCCATTAAATGTCACAACCATCACTTCTACTAATCCATTTCCTTATTACAGTACAAAGATGTGCTTCTCTAGGAGATGGATAGAGTGCGCGTGTATTTGTTCACGGTTGATTCTAGAGCAAACATGGAACGACGCGCCAGAAGACGGTAATCTCGCTAGTACAATTCAAGCCGGACTCCAAGGCGCACTTAGACGAGTTATGGGTGGACCTATGCTGCCATTGCCTATCTCCTTGCTGGCGAGGTGATCACTGTTTCATAAGATATGCACCACAGGTGCGCTAGTTAGAAGGTGCATGCTCTGAAGTAGCTGCCAACACTATACTATATGGATAGTCGAAGGAAACATTGGCGTTGCGATTGTCGTTACTGTTTCATGTGCATGTATCGCCACGAGGGAAATAGTGTTGTTATCCATACGAGAAACATGCTTTCGCAGCTGTTTCCATTAACTAGGTGTTGGTGCTGGTCGTCGAGCTGGCACACAGCTCCATCATTTTTCGAGGTTTGTGTGGGTATCACTATTTTGATCAAGTGCACTTTGGCGATCAAATGGTGAGAGTAAGAAGATGAGATGCCTGTCACTCGATGAGTGGTGAAGGATAGGTTTTGAGTACCAGTGACATACTTTTATGAACCGTATTATGCAATATCTTGGTTTTGGCTATGCGATAGACATTTTGCCGACTGTATTTGCATAATCAATAATTGCCGTCTTTGGGGCAGGAACTCTCTCATCGCTATCGGTGGTGTCATCCAACAAAGCCCCATCCGGCGTAGGGAAATATTCGGTATCCATATCCTATTGCTATTGGCGACGCATGTCCGCGGGAAATATGTGAGCATCATAAATTTTATTCAGTTATGTAATAAAATATATCGCCTAGTACACATAGAGTATCATATTAATACATGAATATTTTATTCGTTTTTAGTATCGCCATTGAATGTTTGTGGCTGAAAAACAAGACCCCCAATACCTCCCACAAGATTAGATATCCGTTCATTCCCGACTCACCAAAATCACCATCGCCACAATCTGAACATACAATCTCGCCTAATTATTCTATATCACCATGCCACCAATTGCGCCCACCAACTTCTTTGGCATGGCCACTGCCGAGGCAGAAACGGCGGCCGTCACTGAGGATAAAGGAATGGAAGTAGAGTACACACCCAGAACCCACGAATGTGATTTTGATAAGGAACCCACGGACCTCTACTTGCTTCTACAGAAGAAAGATTGGGATGCATCAATTGCTAGAGCTGCAACCGATCCTGTTGAAGCCCGTACTTGGGTGTGTCGAAGGGAAACTGGTGGAAAACTTCGTTGGCGTCTTCTTCCCCTCCATGCCGCTATCATCTTCAAGGCTCCTGAGAACGTGATCGAGTCTTTGCTTGCTTCCTTCCCACTTGGAGCGGAGAGCAAAGATGATCAAGGCATGCTCCCTCTTCACTTGGCTTTCAGAAACGGTAGTACCGAAGGTGTTGTTAACCTCTTGCTCGTTGCTTACCCACAATCCATTGATGTCAAGGATCGCAAGGGACGTATTCCGCTCGTCCTCGCCCAGGCTTCCACAAGTCCGAACAGGGATGCCTTCATGAAGGCCCTCGAGAGAGGACCAACCTACTATGCTGTTGCCGCTGCTGCTACCGAGCGTGCCGCTGTCACCGCTGAGCTTCGTGCGATCTTCGACGCCAAGTTGATGGAAATCAAGAGCCAGCATCTGCTCGAAGTTGAGGCTCTCAAGAACGACTCTGCGCTCTACAGCGACGACCTGACTGGCAAGATCAACGAGCTAGAAACTGAATTGGTCAAGACCCAAGAGACGAGCCAGGTTCTGGTTGATCACGTCAACTCTCTCGAAGCCCAGCTCACCAGCCGTGGTGACACCGAGCGCTTCTTGGCAACCAAGATTGCAACTCTTGACTCCTCCCTCCGCGATGTCAGTCGCGTCAAGGAAGAGAACGAGACCACCCTCGGAAGCGACAACAAGATGCTCAAGGCAGCCAACGATGAGCTCACTAGATCGCTTAATGATCGCAACGAGACTGTTGGGACTCTCTCCACCAAGCTGGAGGAAACCACGTCAGAGCTCAATGAAACTACTGACACCTTGAGGGTCACGAAGCAAAAGTCAGTCGAAGAGATTCAGAGACTCGAGATGGAATGGGCCACCTCCCGCGCCAACTCTGCCGTCCTCGAGGCTCAACTCAAGAAGAAGATCGAAACCGAGCATACGTTGGCGACTCAAGTCAGCTCTCTCGCCGCCAAGCTGGCCGAGTCAGCCGCCGAATCATCGAATGTCAGTTCATCGTACGCCCAACGTGTCGAGTCCCTCATGACCGAGCGTGCTACTCTTCGCAGCACCATTGCTGAGCTCACAAAGAAGCTCACCTTTGTCGCAGAGGAACTCCAAAACGTGTCTTCTGAACAGGACAAGATCATCGATGCTGCTGCCTGTCACGAGCGAACTATGGAGCAGGCAGCTCAGACGCAGGTCAAGATTTTGGAGAACGCCAATCACCACGAGATCATTGTGGAACAAGTGAACGAGGAGCGTCGCAAGATTTTGGATGTTCTCATCCAACAGGAGAAGAATATCTTGGATTCTGCCAACGAACGTAAGATGTTGAAGGAGGCCATCATGATGCAGTTTGCACAAGTTGAGACTTCCCAACAGGAACGTTCTGACCTCATCACCAGAGTCAACCAGCAGAAGGAGGATGTGCGCAAGATTGTCGAACACGATCTCTCGATCATCCCCAAGTCGATCTCCGAAGGCATGGATCAGGCTGAACTTGTTGACGAGGTCGTCAAGAGAACCGCTCTGGCCAAGGACGCGTCAATGAAGAGCGCTTCGGAGGTGAGAAAGGATAATTTGGTTCTAGAAGCATTGGCGCAAGCTGCCACAGTGAAGAATGAAGAAATCATTGCCGAAGCAGAAACGGGGTCGATAGATTACCTGAGAGACAACAGCGTTCAGAACGCAATTGACCGTGTGCAGGCTACCGCTGCCCGGGACAGCGTTCAGAGCGCAATGGACCGTGTGCAGGAGGCTACTACCGCGCGAGCACAGATGGAGCCGGAGGCATAGGGCCGATTTTGAAACCGTTGGGTTACTTGTTTTGTCATAGCATGCTCTTGGACATAAGCACTAAGAATTAATGAAGTTATTTAAAAAAAATAAAAATATTTACGTTACACAAGCTCAATCGGCCGTGCGTTTCATTTCAACATACTCCAGAGTAGCAAGCTACTACGTGTATATCCATACAAGCAATTGCATGGATTCTTGAGTGCTGGAGAAGGGAGATGAGATATAAGCATAGAGCCTGGGTTCGAACAACGTGCTGCGGAAGAAGAAACCACCACCTGAGCTGATCTGAAAAGCAGAGGTAGTATCTGTGCCGAAACAGAAAGCAGGCAGATGAGCTTGTATTTGTTTTGAGTACGCGCGGCGCTCTCTTCGTCGTCGTCCAACTTCACCGGTGCGTTTGCTGTTCTTCAGAGCTTCTCTGACGAATAAATAGTCTTCTTTTTCTTTCTCCATGTAGAGCTTTTGCGGCCTTAACCCACGACTCACTCGAGGCGTCTGTAGTGTTGGTGTCTTTCCTGTGGCACCCGGAGAATTGAATCTTGAACCTGGCGACCGCTTGTACTGGCGCTCCACGTACAATGTACGGCGATCTTTCGTGTCACCTACTGGTGTCATTCATCTTTTATCCAGCATCTGCATCCATCCAGCCAGCATTGGATCATCTATCTTGGCTTGGATCCATCGGATGAGCAAACCACAAACAACAAGCACGAAGATGAGGATGATGGAGTTGTTGGCCTGCGCTCTGCTCCTAGGATCCGCTCATGCGTTTACTCCTCCAGCTGCTTCCGCCTTTGGACTCCGTTCTAGCACAACTAGTTTTGCTCCACCGGCGCCAATGGTCCTCTACGCATCAGATGATGCAGGTGACGATGAACCGAAGGTAGATGCTAATGGAAAGGGAGATGTTCCGGATCTCTTCAAGGATGAAAAGGAGATTGTTGATGCAGCACCAGAAAGCGAGGCCTCGGAGGAGGTTAAATCAGAAGAAAAATCAGCGAATGGCGAGGACGAGAAGGAACCCAAAGAAAAAGCCTTTGATCCAGAAGACCTTCCAGCCCCCGACGAGTACAAGTCATTCCAGGAGGCTGACGCAAAACAGGAGGAGAGCGATATAATGAATATGGTCCCAGAGTTCCTCAAGCCACTCGTGGAAGGGTTCATGAAGCCTGGTGAGGCTGGCAGTGGCGGCGGTATGGTCAAGACAGAGGAGCAAGATTTCTCAGACGTTCAAGAATTCGTCGAGACAACGCTAGAAGTTGCCATTGATGTGACTCTGCAAATTCTCGTCAGCTTGAGATGGACCGCTGCCAACATTCTCACGCAATCACTCCCCGAAGACGAAAAGAAAGAACTTTTGAGCCGAATGCAGCCAGAGCTGCCGAAGCAAAAGGCAGGCGACGACGTTGAATCTGCCGTGAGAGGAAGCGTTCAGGAAGAGATTGCAGCAGCAGGTATCGTGGATGCGCGTGACAACAGTAAGCAATGGGAGAAGGAAAAGAAGAAGTTGACAAAGGAAATGGGAGATGCAGCCACTGAACGAGTGAAGAATGAGCTGGCGATTCAGAAACAACGGTTGGAAAAGGAGATGGCTGACACAACAGGTTCTATGGAGGCCGACAAGAAACAGCTAGAGGAGGAGAAGAAAACTCTCTCGGAGCAAATACAAAATCTGAGAGACCAGATGGAGAAGGACACGGAAGCTGCCGCAAAGGCTGAAACGGCGAAGGAAGAACAAACAGCAGAGGAGGCCGCCAAAGCTGAAGAGGCAACAGCAGAGGAGGCTGCCAAGGCCGAAAAAGCAAAAGAAGAACTAAAGGCTCTGGAAGCGCTCTTGGAAAAGCGGGAACTTCAGCAAGGGGAGCTGGCGAAGGTTGAAACGGATCTGAAAGAACGGCTGCAGCAGGTTCAACAAGAGAAAGAGCAATTGTCCGAGCTCTCCCAGCAAGTCGATAAAATGAAGAAGCAAAGCATTGAGCAGGTGCCATATTATACGCCGATTGAGTACAGGGGCTTGTCGGATGAAGAGAAGGCAAAACTGAAAAAGCAAAGAGACGCAGCAGGTAGGCCTGGTGCAACAGAAGGTGATGCTCATCCCGTTCTAGGTCCTGTCGTGTCTGATCTTGGCTACAAACGAGTTCATCTCGTGTCATCAGGGAAGCTGGGGACGATCCCGATATGGAAGAAGCAACGTACCTACCGCAACAGTCGTGCCATATCCATGGCAAAGGACAAGTCCAAGACGTTGAACCTCGGTTTCCCAGGTATCATCTCTTTGCATGAAGATCTTGATGGGAAGTTGTCGATAATAGATGGGCAGCACCGAGTGGGAATGATGCAGGCACTACGAGAGAAACGAAATAGCGAGAACGAGAGCGGCAAGGACACACTCCCTAACTGGGATGACTCGATTTTCGATCAAGTCCTTGTTGAAGTTTACCCCGAAGAGAAGGCAGGGGATGACTCCAAAGAGCATGCGAAGGAAGTCTTTTTGGAGATTAACAAGGCTGAACCGATCCAGCTTGTCGACATACCGGGTGTCGCGCCTGCGAAGGACCGCAACATCATCAATGACGCGGTTGCACGTCTTGAAAAGGATTACAAGCCAATGTTCAGCGAGTCTCAGCGATGCAGAAGTCCCAACGTAAACATGGACAACATGCGCAATCAGATTTTCGGCGCTGGTATCTTGAAGAGACATAAATTGACCACGAGCAAGAAACTGGTCGATTGGTTGCTGGAGCAGAACGCAGCAGTTGGCGCGAAATTTGAACAAGAAGAGTGGGAAAGTGAGTATCACTCCGCGAAGGCGTTAAACAAGGCCCAGCAGAATGAGTTCTATTTGGGATTGGAGACGAGCTGGCTCTACAATTAGATCCAAGCACTGCGGGTAAAGCATGGTGGTAGATGCCCGTCTCGACTTTCGTCTTCGGTACGTGTAGATTCAGAACTGATTCAAGGTCACGACCACTGGTTCCACAATATTAATGCTAAAGCATTTGGTATCGCATGCATTCTTGATATTCTCCGAGTAGTCTCTACATACATGAACGCATAGCCTAGAGTCAGTCAGACATACAGGAGTACGTAGTATATGCCGAAAG
>JAVCKV010484321.1:0-11802 GCA_032274145.1 Herpochondria borealis | reverse complement strand
CCCAAACCCCAAACCCCAAACCCCTAATAATATTTATCAAATTATTCAAAAAATTTATACATTTAATAATTAATTATTTTTTAATGAAACAATTTAATATTTTTTTCATTCTCAAAATCGTTAAATTCATTGGATCTTTTTCTAATAAACTATTTATTAAAAATTCACATTCCTCATATCTTTATTATGATATTAGTGACATTATATTTTTAAAATTTATGTTGAAACCTGAGCTTCGTTTTTTTTAATTTGCTATTATTAATTTAATCTTTTCATTCATTTCTTTTTGGATATCAATTTTCTCGTTATTTTAAATTATTTTTTGTAATTGTGTTTTTAAATTCAAATATTTTTTCAATTCATAAAATTCAGAAAAATTTTTCACATTTAAAAAATTATCAAAAATTAAAATTTTTGTTTTCAAATCATTTTTATTTTAATTTTGAGATTAAAAATCAAATAAATTATTCATTTCCAGATTTTTTTTAAATAAAAACTAATATATTTTTTATTTACCATCTAAATAATCCACATTCACAGTTTTTATGAATGATATACATTTCCTTAATAAATTGTTTTGGACTTATTTTTAAACAATTTCACTAATTAATAAATTTGATTATTGTTTTTTATTCTAATTCACCATATCATAAGCAAAATTTATATGAGGAGATGTATATGATATATCTTTTTAAAAATCCGAGCCAATAAATCCCTTTACTGCCCATCCATAATGAATAAAGAAATCCATATCAATATTTATTGTATATTTAAATTTTAAATAATCATTTTTTACTACTTCGTAATAAATAATCAAACAATTCAAAATAATTAATTCTATTTTATTCGAAAGTTATTCGAAAATACCAAAATCATCTTATTAATTAATCTTACTGACTTCCCATACTACTAAAATAGAATCTTGGTGATTATGTACAATTTTACCTTCAAAATGATTGATAATTTAATGAGCTATGTAAAGATAATCATTATAAAATTTGGAAATACTAATTCCTAATGAATCAATTATGTTTTTCATATCTTTTAATTTAATTATTAATATAACACATTGCACTTATTTGGGTTTGATTAAATCATATCGGGAAATCATTGGCTATTTTAGTATTTTCCTTAATATTTTAAATGAATTATTCCCAAATATTATTTAAAAAATATTTGTAATTTCAAAAATTGTATTTTTGTAAAATTCATATTTTATTTTGCTTTAATTGGAATCGGAATTTAATTTATCCAAAGGATTATTTTTGGATTTAACTTTTTCCATCAATTTGTTTAGAGGCAAAATAATATTTTAGTGAAAAGTATAATCAATAGATTAAATACAATAAACCAAAAAAATGCAAATTAATATCATTTTTATCATATTCAAAAAACTTTATAATCTTTATAAGAAAACCTAAGACTCTATGTAAGTTACTTAATAAACCTTGTTATCAATTATTATTTCTCCTTTAAAACTACTATAGGCATACTCTAAATAAATCAAACCTTCTGAATTTTAATATGAATAAATATCTTTGATAATAAAAGTATTTATTTCTATTTAATTTTCTTCTAATTATTTTTTTACCATATCAATATACTAATTTCTTTTATTTTAAAATAAAATAATATTGTCAGTCATTTTGTTTGCTTTTAATTGTGTTTTGTCTTAATTATTTTACCAAATAGAAAAATCAAGAATTGGAACAATTATTAACATTATTAATATAATAAACATCATTCTCTTTATATTTTTCAATTTCAATTTGGTTTGAATTGTTTTTTTATTATTTTTGAGAAATTCTGATTTATTTTTATAATTTTCTGCAAAATGAAAAATTTTGATAAATCTGAACAATTTCAGAATTCTTAAAGAATAATTTACTTAAATGGATTAAGAAGCAAATAAATTGTTATTATGGCTATCATTATTAATAAATTTATCATAAATAGACAAATCTAAAAATACCAATAAAAATGAACTAAAATCCAAAACAAATCCGAAACTAGACAAATATTATTTTCTCAAAGCAGCAGAAATCAAAATTTCCAGCAAAAACAAAAACAAACACAAAACAAAAAAAGAATCAAAATAAATATTATATTCTTTCAATAAAATAATCATCTTAACATAATACATGAATAAAGAAACCAAAGAAATAACATTAACAAAAAGATGGAATTTCATATTAAAATAAAGTTTCTTGAAATATCTATCAATTGTTTTCTTTGAATTTTTAAACCATTTTCAATTTTCATTTTAAATTTGAATTTGAATTTCATTTTGGATACTGAAATCCATGGACTCAATGGAAGACTATATTTCTGTAATGGAGGACTTGTCGAGTATTTTGATGGAGGGGTTGATGTTGCAAACCGACTTGCTCTCCAAACTATTTGTTTTTTATTCCTGATACATTTAACTAAATCAATAATTAAATAAATTAAAATGAATTGCAATCCCCCGTCGGAAGTCGACCTGACTTCTCTTGACAACGACTCTCCAATAAGGAAAAAAAGAATCACTCACTTGTAGAAAGGAGGAGAGGTTCTTAATACCTCCATTGGAGGGATTTAGTATGGAATTCCCCCTGAAACCCTCAAAGATTCAATTTCTCTTGGATTGAAAGTACCTTAGTATTATATCATTCCCCAAGTCAATTTCGACAAAGTGAGTGGAGTGAATTTGATGGAGTTCGAATTTCCAGTGTACTACAACTTCTTCATTGGGAAGGGAAAGAAGACTGTCATTATTTGCGATCAGAAGACAATGGAAGATATTAATATTGTCTTTTAAGAAACTCTTCTTGGTCCAAAGGAATACAAAAATATTAAATAAGATATCGCCGAAGGGTACAAGGCTTATCCGGATTTCGTCAAAGAGTGCAAGTACTTTGCCAAAAACCCATTCAACCCGAAGCAAGTCTTGACCTGTGACATGTTTATCGATTTCAAAATTTACAAGGAAAATTAAGTTATCCTTTAAGAAGGTACCAACACAATCAAAATAATTAAGAAATTCAATCATAAAATTGATATTTTTGATAATGATAAAAAAATAAGAACTTTCGATAAATAAATTAAAATTAGACAGGAGAATTTCCAGAGTTACAAGAATATTAGTTTGGATATTTTCAAGACCTTCGACCCTCCTGTGTTCGGAGTAACGATGCTTGGTTCTTCTCACGGATTCGACTGTGGGGGGTCTACTTCTGGATTTATCATTTGGATCAACAAAAGAGGCATTATGATTGACCCTCCCCCTTTCTCCTCCAAGGCTCTCAGAAATAAAGGAATCCCTCCCAATTTAATAGAGAAGATAATAATCACCCATTGTCATGCTGACCATGACTCCGGGGCTTTTCATAAAATAATAGAAGCTGCTTAGATTGAGTTCTTGACTAGTTCTATTGTTCTTGGTTCTTTTTTGAGAAAATACTCAGCAATAAGTAGATTGCCTTTGAAAGAATTGAAAAAGCTGTTTCAATACAGAATAGTCAAAATAGGAGTTCCCACTTATATTTTCGGATCCCGATTCGAATTTTCCTATGCCTTCCACTCCATCCCCTCCCTCAGATTCACAGTAGAATTTCAGGGGAAGAGGATTTATTACTCCAGCGATACCTTCTACGACCCTGTTAATTTGGAAAAGATATACAAGCAAGGCATATTCTCCGAAGAGAGGTACAAAGACTTGGCTGTGGTTGATTTTGACAAGTACGACTTGATTTTCCACGAAGCGGGGGTTCCTCCAATCCACACCCCTATTTCAGTCCTCTCCAAACTTTCCGATAAAGTCAAAGACAAGATGTACTTGTATCACGTTGCAGAGAAAGCCATTCCAAAAGAATCGGGTCTGAAAAGAGCAAAGGTTGGATTGAGCAATACTATTTACTTAATAAAAGAAAGTAAATAAAATTAATTATCGAATTTCGATTTGCTTTGTTCGATGGAGATATTGAACTATGTCCCTTTCAGGAGAATGTCTGAGATACTGGGCTGCATAGAGGAGAAGAAATACAAAAAGGGAGACAGGATACTGACGAAGGGGGAAAAGGGAGTCAACTTCTACATTGTCAAATGGGGAACAGTGAAGATCTTCAATGACCCTGATGGCTACGAGAATTACTGGTGCAAATTCTACTATAGAGGAGACTACTTCGGAGAAAGTGTGTTGTTTGGGAAAAACGAGAGGCTGGCTTGTGCTGATTGCGAAACAGATGTGGTTTTGTTGGAAATCAAAAAAGAGGACTTTTTGTTTACCTTCAAGTACAAAGAGTACAAAAGAACTTACTTTTCCATGTCTCCTATTTAAATGATAACGAATCTCTCTTCTCTTCGATAAAAGAAAATAGCAGAATTCATTTATAAAAACAAAGTGATTAATAAAATGACGGAAATTCAGAAATCTTTTTTGAATATGTTATTGGAAAGTTGCAAAGTTTACAAAAATCAGAAAATGTGGGTCAATGGATACGACATTCCCTTTTGTTATTTCGTGCAGTCTGCGGTTTTCGAATTGCAGATCTTCGACAGAAAGGGGAAGGTGGTCAGGGAGATAAGCAATGAGATGAAGCAGGTGGAGTTCGAAAGTGACTTCGATGGAGTCGACTACATCCAGGCACAGGAGACCGATCTCATTGGAGACTTCCCTCATTTACTTCAAAATAAAAAATGTACTTCTTCCGCAACTTGCATCAAAGAAGGGTACATATTACTTTTACACAAAAACAGATTATTAGAATTCCTTTAAAGATTCCCGGGACTGTATATAATATTAAGAGATAGTTATATCATTAAATAATTATTCATATTTTTATTGTTTTTTCTTTTTATTTTAATTTTTATAATTTTTAATCTTCTAATTATTATCTTTCCAAATCTTTTTGTAAATCCACTTCGTTTTCGTCCATCATTAATTTGGTTTGTCTTTGTTTGATAAAACTTGACATCTGGTTTTCAATTACAAATTTTGCCTCTTCTTGAGATTGGTTGTGTAAATTTCTATTTCTTTTCTTATTGAGAATTATACAATCGAATTGTTTGAAATTTTATCTGGCAATCACGGCAGTTTTTTCTTAAAAAGGATCGAAATCATCGAACCTTTTCTTGATTAGTTTGTTGATCAATTTCTAGTCCACGCTCAACTCAATATCAACAACACCGAGTTGCAACAATAACTAACTAACATAAGCCAACCCAATTAATTTCCCATAAGAGATTTCTTTATATCCAATGTAATAACCTCTTTTTAATAGAATATTATTTTTATTAGAGATCACGATACCAAAGGACATATTATCCATTTTACACTATTTATTCTGGTAATAAAAAGATAATATTACTTAATATCTTTGATTTTCTTCCAAAATCAAATCTTTCTTCCAATGTAAATTAGTTGGATAGTCCTTTGCCCTTCTGGGATATAAAAAAGGGTCGTAGTTCAAGACCTTATCCATCATAGTATTCCAATCTGCAGCTTTGTTAGCATACTCTTTCATTTCATCATTAACTACTTTCATTTGCTTAAGCATAAAAATCAAATTTATTTATTTTTATTTGGAAATTATTTACTTTTTCATTATTATTTTGTTTTTAGCATGGCACTAAGATTTACTCAGGAAGACTTCATTGATTGTGAATTAAAATATTACTAGAATACTTTATGCAGTGTTACTATTTTCTATGTTATGAGTTTCTCCAAATCATCATTGTTACTTTGTTGTCTTTTCATTTTGATATCGATATTCTTCAAGGATTTGTTTACTTTTTTATATTTACCTCATTATTTTTCTATTTCTGAAATATAATATTGTTGGTTCTGATCAACTTATTCTTTTAATTCTTCTAATTGTTGCTGAATTACAATATCATTTTACTGTAATTAAGTATTATTTTCTAATATTTCAGTGTTTTGGTCTTATTTGAAATAAAACTGCACTTTTTTTACCATTAAAAAAGTTTCCTTTATTTTTTTTTGCATAAAATTTACATTTTTTTCAATTTAAATAACTCTCTTTTCTATTAAATTGACCTTTTCAATAAATTATATTTAAATTTCGAATTGGGGAATGAATTATTAACACAATTCTTTAATGGAGTCTTTCACTATTCTCCTCACATCTTTTTCTTTCATTTTAATAATAATTAATTTAAAATAGTGTTTTGAATATTTTGTTTGTTCCCTGCAAATCAATTTCGAATTTTTTATCTTTTTTTTATAAATTTTTATGGAATTTCAATTTCCGGTTTTCCTGAATTAATTTTTCCATTAAATTCCCAAAATTTTATATTTTTTTGTTAATTTTCTTAATTTCATTATCATACTTATCTATTTCTTTATTTTTGGAATTCAATTGATTTGCTTTGATTTTCAAATTAGTTTCTGTATTTTTGAAATCTATTTATTTTGTTTTCATATTCCTTTGAATTGTTTATAGTTGAATTTGCAACTTTTAATATTCCAAATTCTTCTCTTTTATTTTTTCATCCTTGATGATTTTGCTTTACTTTTTTTACTTCAGAGCATTTTGTAAATGATTAATCTACTCATTATATTTTAATATCAGATTTCCCTTTTCTTTTTTTAAAAATTCGTAATTATCTTTAACATCATTGAACTTCCTTTTTAATTTCTGATCTCTTTTATAATTTTAAGTCAACAATCTATTTTCTTATTCTAATTAATTTTAATTATAAATCAACAATTCCTTTTCCTTAGAAACTTATTGGAAATTTAATAATAAATTTTATTCGTTTTTTTTATTATCTTCTATTTTATTTTTGATGGAAATTTATTGTATCTCTTACTTCTTTTTCAAATCATTAATAATATCTTTTAACTAATCATTTTCATTTTTATATTTGTTTCTCTAATACTACAATTCATTTACCATTTCTTTTTATCTTCCAAATCATTTTAATTAATTTCGAATTATTTTTTTTATTCAATAAATTAATTTTTAAATGTGTCTTTATCATTTTTCAGCAAATCCCTTTCAATGATTAACTCATCAAAAGAACTAACCAATTCAATATACTATTCTTTGGTAATTTAATTTTTATCTATTAACTTTTATTATCTTTCAATGACAATTTGATTTTCTTCCGCTTTTTTAGTCATTTATTCAATCTTATTAATCAACAACCTCAAGAACTTCTTTCATAATCTGATTGGTGTCTTGTATACTCTCATTACTCTAAACAATATTGAAAGAGCATTGTTGAAAATCAGACTGGCAAATTTAAAGTAATTTAATACCTTTTCTATTCATTATAAAATAAATTAAATTAATAATCAATTTTTGGAATATTCAGGAATTCTTGGATAGTTGAGATATCTCATGCAATTGACTTCGATGTCTTTGAACATGATGTCTCCCTTCATGACCTGAGCAAAGAGGTAGACCTTGTGAGTTCCCTCTTTCAATTGAATGAGTTGGTTGAAGTTGAAAGAGTCGTTTTTCATTGAAGAGTAACCGAATTTCTTCCCTTTTCTATTCAACTGAGCATTCTCTTTTCCATTCAACATGTACTGCATGTCTTGGTTTGTATTTTCTTTACTGTCAAGGACCAAGAACAAATCGAATATTTTGTTTATTTAATTGTCTTTTGGATTCAAAGTCTCGAAATTCACACTGCATTCGATGACAGTGTCTTGTTTCACTTCGATGGTTATTGGCTCAATTTTATTGACAACTGTTGGAATCAAGAAATTCATTTTTAGTAATTCGATGTTTTCTTGGTATCTTCTTTCTTGTTTGATGTGGTCGTTGTCCATCTCTCCCTCTAAAGTTATTGCTCTTTTGTCAAATAATTGATAGATGTTTTCAGTAGTCACCCAAATTCTATTAGTCATTACATAAAATTTACCATACAATTCAACTAAATTTAAAGAATCTTTGTATAAATTTTCAAGATTTCCCAAACTTTCATCATAAACTTGCTTGAAATTATTATCTTTTTAATTTTGGATTTTTTTTGTAATTTTGGATAAATTCCTCAAATTATCTTTGGCTTGTTGCAATTTGTATAAAATATCATCCAAATCTTTTTGTTGTTGAGTTTCCTACTTCACTTCTGATTTAATTATTGAAGACCTTAAAGAATCTGACAGCAATCTCTTATTGTACCAGACTTTACTGGATTTAGGTTGATTTACTTCTTTCATATCTTATTCATTGATTGGGCCAAATTGTTGAGGAATAGTATTTTAATTTAAATTCTGATTATTTTGGGTATTGTTATTCATTTGTGATTTCATATTATTGATATCGTCATAACTATCATTTGATTCATATCCATTTGATAATTGTTTTTATTAAGCACTAGGTCTGTTGTTTGATAATTTATTTTTAAATTTGAAAAGTTGATTTTTGTTATCATTTTATATATTATCTGAAATACTTCCTTGGAAAGATCCCTGTTGACTTCCTTTATTAAAAGATCCCAATTGTTTATTAAATCTACTTCCTCCTCTAAAACTACCTTAGTTACTACCTTATCTACTACCTCCATACATAGATCCTTATCTACTACCTCCATACATTTAGCCTCCTTTTGATTTACTATATTTATTTCCACTATTTATAGATTTATTCTAACTTAATTTATTTTTGAGTCCTTATCTGTTTCCACTATTGATAGATCCTTAGTTGTTAACTGATGGTCCATTTTTTTATCCAGAAAGATTCATCCCACTTTCACTGCTTCTTCCATATCCACTATTACTAATAACATTTCCTGTTTAACTATTGAAGTTTTTAGGTAACTTTTTATTACCACTCTTCATCTTTTGAAGATAATCACTCATTTTCATTTTAGTCTAACTTCCATCTCTATGATTAATCATAACATATTTCTCAGACCCAACTAATTTCTTCACAGGTCTATATTTCTTTTGTGTTTATCTTGGAATGGATTCTATTTGATGTGTTATTGATTGTGTTGATTGTAAATCATTTTATATTATTTCTCCCGATGATGAATTATATTAATTAGTAGTTGTATTAATAAATTAGCCAGGTTGTCCATTAGGATATTAATTATTGTTATTATTAATTTATTGACCATTAGGATATTGATTATTGAGATATTGGCCATTAGGATATTGATTATTTTTATTGAGATATTGACTATTTGGATATTAGTTATTGTTAATAGGTTGTCCATTAAAATTAGGTGATCTATTTGGTGTGTTATTAAAGGGTTATCTATTAGGTTAGTTATTACCAATATTCATTGGAATAATTTAATCATTAACAACTCCAGGAATAAAGGATTTAATACCATTTTTTGGAGAATTCTAAGGTTGAACAATATCATTGTCAAAATTATTACCAATTGGATAAAATGGTTCGACATCAATATTATTTACTTCTGGTTTTCCCTTAATAAATTTCCCAGACAATACTTTCCCTTATGGTTTATAATCTTTAATGTCCATATCTGGTAAGTCTCCTTCCAAAACAACAAAATCTTTATTATCATTATTACCATACTCTCCAATATTTCTTGCAACTCCTTCTCCATTATCCATAGTCTGCAAATTCTTCAATAAATTCCTGGCTTCCATAACATTTTTATTAATATTTTCCTAACTTGCAATAAAAGTGGAAACTCCGGTCTGATAATCAACAAATCCTGGTTGCCCTTTCAATTTCATAATATCTTAAGTATCAAACAACTTATCTCTATTCTTATCGTATTTCTTATAAAATTCAGTATAAACTCCATGATAAGTACCAAGTGTAGGTGTATCATATACCAAGTCATAAACATGTTTATTTTTCCCCATCAAAATCCTGAACAAAATAATCCAAAGCAAGGCAGAAACAACAAAAACAAAGCAACAAGTACCCATAGCACAACACAGTCTTCCCTTTCCTCCCACTGCTCCATAATTAGTATTGTCTTAAGCAGCCATCAAGTAATCCTTTTCCTCTTCATCAGTAATGTCTTCATTAAAAGAAGTGGCCAAAGGCATTGTTTGTTCTCCTTTTTATTTTTCCATCATTTTGACCAAAGCAGGGCCAACGAGAACGGGTGCTGCCACCAAGGCTCCTTGCTGCATGTACATCTTCTGTCCAGGGAGGTCTGCTATTATTATTCCTTCATCTGAATCAGAGTCTTCGAATTCAACTTCATGGACAATTTATTTCTTTTTGACAATTCTTTTTTGGGATTTTGTCATATTTTAAGTCATGGCGATATTTTTGTGGGCTTCTTGTTGTTTTTGGACTTTCATTTGAGATATTTTCTATTGTTCCATTTTACTGCTCTACATATGTTGCATTGCAATGAGTTTGTTTTTTGCTTTTATGGCAAGGAGTTGTTTTTGTTTTTGTTCAATTTCTAATTGTTTTATTCTATTTTCTTCTTGGATTCTCAATTATTTGGCGATTAAAAGATTTTCTTATTTTCTTTATAGTTTGTTATCTAATTCTATTTCTTGTTGGGATTCCATTTCTTGTTCTCCTTCATCAGAAAATGTGAATTCACCTTACTATTTGATTTTCTTTTTAACTAATTTTGGAACAATTTTTGATTCCATTGTTGTAATAATTTTTTATTTCTTTTATCCCATTGAAATAGATTGTCCTTAAGCCATAGACATACCTTGTCCTTATCCTTAAGCCATTGACATACCTTGTCCTTGTCCTTATCCTTAAGCCATAGACATACCCTGTCCTTATCCTTATCCTTAAGCTATTGACATACCTTGTCCTTGTCCTTATCCTTAAGCCATAGACATACCCTGTCCTTATCCTTAAGCCATAGACATACCTTATCCTTAAGCCATAGACATATCCTGTCCTTAAGCCATAGACATATCCTGTCCTTAAGCCATAGACATATCCTGTCCTTGTCCTTATCCCATACCTTATCCCATACCTTATCCCATACCTTATCCCATACCTTATCCCATACCTTATCCCATACCTTATCCCATTCCTTATCCTTAATTTTAGATTCTCTATTTCATATTATTCTCAATTTTCATCTACATTTTTTATACAATAGTCAAACTACTATCTATTTTTCCTCCTTTATTTTCCTCAATTATTTTTTATTCAACTTCTTTTCCTTCATCCTCAAAAAATAATTCTCCTTCCTTCTTGACATTTTTCTTTACCATTTTAGTTTTAATCAATTCATTCTTTTTATTCAAATTTTTATTAAATGATAACTTTGTCCTTTTTTACTTTTTGGTTCTTAAAATCTTCTTTCCATCTTTAAGTACGATGGTAGAAAGCTCAGCTACTTTAGTTACTATCATCAACAAATTTTCATCTCCTAGAATTTGTTGTTTTAATAAAATGCTTTCTGCAATTAAGGCTTGAACTCTTGGGTTTATTTTGTTTTGTAGTTTATCCATGTATGTTATTTTGACCTGGAGTCCTGGTGATGGGCAACAGGTTGCAGGCAAATGAAGAAGTTTTCACACCTCGTTCACGTTAGTCTATAACCGGATACCTTTTTTTCCTAAGCAACCTCCACCTTACTAGGCTCTCCATTCCCAATGCGCTCTTCCACCAAATAAACATTTCGATCGGTAGCATTTCGGGAAACCAACTCAGCTAGAAAACAAATTGCTGGATAAGCAAAAATAATTAATTTGGGCCTGAGCTATTAGAACGATTGCCTAGACCTCAGCAATGCTGACCCGCCACATAACCGGACGACCAAGCCCATTGAAAATTAAAGCCGCCTAGATGCCCAGTAACATCTAGCACCTCTCCGATGAAAAACAAACTAGGCGCAATATTTGACTGCATGGTCTGAGAAGACACTTGCGAC
>JAVCKV010484099.1:0-11803 GCA_032274145.1 Herpochondria borealis | reverse complement strand
TAGCGGTATCAGTAGATTCGTTATTTACATTGGAACAATTTAAGAACGCTAATAAGTTTAATTTCCAAATGCTTTCTGATTTTAACAAATCTGTGTCACGAGCTTATGGTTCATTGTACGAAGATTTTGTTTTGGATATGAAAGGTGTGTCTAAGCGATCAGCATTTGTGATTGATAAAGAAGGAGTAGTTCGTTATGCTGAGGTACTTGATTCTGCTGGAGATTTACCAAATTTCGAAGCAGTTCAGGGTGCTTTAAATAGTTTGAGCTAGTGGATTGGTAATCGGTTATTAGTGATTAGTTGCTCAATATTTAAGCTTGAGCGGCCAATCACAAATAACCGATTACCAATAACTAAAAACACTTGAACTAAAAATTATTCCTTAGCGTTTGAAACTTGTAAGTACAAATAAGGTTTGAAAATAGAGAGATATTATTTTTTTGGATATAAATTTTTCGATAAGTAAAATTTCACCAAGAAAGAATAATTGCTTATATTTGAAAACTAATTTTATAGCAATAAATTATTTTGACATGATAAAGTTTCATACACAAGAAGATACGGAAGTACTAGCGATTGAGGAAGTGTCAACAGAAGTTGATAAACAGTCCCAATTGGTTGTTTATAACGACGATCATAATACATTTGATTGGGTAATTGAATGTTTTGTGGATGTTTTGAGTCATTCTGCTGAACAATCAGAACAGTTGGCAATGATTATTCATTACAAAGGAAAAGCAATCGTTAAGACTGCTTCCTTCGATGAATTAAAGCCAAAGAAAGATGCTTTGACGGATAGAGGTCTTTCAGCAGTAATCGAAGAAGTCGCTGTATAAGGAAAAAATTAAAAATTTTTATACTTTTGATGAGGGTGTAACTAAAGCAGTTACACCCTCATTGTATTTTCATGTGTTTGTGTTTATAGGTATTGGAGTATTTATGTTTTAATATTCTAATGAAATAGATTTTCTCCACACTATCATATACACGTATAAACACAAACACATATAAACATTAAATAAGTGCCCGTATTTTGGTTATCAGACGATGAGATTTCATTTCCACATCCTGAGTTGGCAAATGAAGATGGAATTCTTGCAGTAGGTGGCGACCTATCTCAAGAGCGTTTGTTATTGGCATATAGCATTGGATTATTTCCTTGGTTCAATCCTGATGATCCGATATTGTGGTGGTCGCCTGATCCGAGGTTTGTATTGTTTCCCAATGAATTAAAAGTGTCGAAAAGTATGCGACCTTATTTTAATCAAAAAAAATTCAAGGTTACTTTTGATCAAAATTTTAGGGCAATCATTTCTGCTTGTCAACAACAACGACGAAGTGGGCAAGGTGGAGGAACTTGGATTACGGATGAAATGGTAGAAGCATATTGCAAATTGAATGAAGAGGGATATGCACACTCTGTGGAAGTCTGGCAAGACGAAGAATTAGTGGGAGGTTTATATGGTGTTTCTTTAGGGAAAATATTTTTTGGAGAATCCATGTTTGCTAAAGTTTCCAATGCTTCAAAATTTGGATTTATTTCTTTGGTAAAAAAATTAGTAGAACTCGATTTTGAATTAATTGATTGTCAACAAAAAACAAGACACTTAGAATCTCTCGGTGGTCGTTCAATTAGTAGAAAAGAGTTTTTAAATTTTATGAAAAAAAATAGTGCGAACAAAACGGTTACTGGAAGTTGGTCGCACTTTGCAGAAGAAGAGGGAGAATGATTATGAATTCAAAATTATGGATTGATTCAAAATACTATTGCTTAGATTTCAAAAAAGATAAAATGCGTGTATTCCTTTTACTGATTGTTACAACAATACTTTTACTGGCTAGTACTTCTTCATTTGAAGATAGAAATAAATATCCCCAAGATTACTTCCGCTCCCCTGTTGATCATCCAATTAAACTATCTGGAACATTCGGAGAGTTACGACCTAATCATCTTCACGCAGGTATCGATATTAAATCACGAGATGGAAAAGTAGGACAACCTTTATTTGCCATCGCAGATGGTTATGTGTCGAGAGTCAAAGTCCAAGAAGGTGGTTATGGAAATGTGTTGTATATCAATCATCCAAATGGCTACACTTCAGTTTATGCGCACTTATATGAATTTCCAAAAGCAGTAGCTAACTATGTCAAAACAGCACAGTATCAAAAAAAATCTTTTGAGATAGAACTCTTCCCACAAGCAGGACAGTTTTCATTTGAAAAAGGAGACCGTGTTGGAAAACTCGGAACTTCAGGACGATCGTTTGGACCACACTTGCATTTTGAAATTCGAAATACTAAAACAGAAAGACCGATCAATCCCCTACTGTTTGGACTCAAAGTAAAAGATAATATTGCACCTAAATTACATCAAGTCAAAGTCTATTTTTTAAACGATAAAAGAGAAACTCAAAAAACAAAAACATTCAACTTACAAAAAAAAGGAAGCGGTTACGGCATCAAAGGAGACACTTTAAATATTGGTGCATGGCGAGTTGGTCTTGCACTCAAAGCATATGACCATCATAATGGTGTGCCCAATTGGAATGGTGTTTATTCTATCGAAGTGTTGAAAGATGATCAACCATTTCATGATATGAAAATGGAAACTTTTCCATTTAATGAAACTCGTTACATCAATGCACACCTAGATTATGCGGAACAAATTTCTAAGAAAAGTTATTTTAATCGATGTTATATTTTACCAGGAAATGGTTTGTCCATTTATGGAAACAAAGTTGATAATGGGGTAATCCCTTTACAAAAAAATAAAGCCACTAAAATTCGGATGGTTGTGAAAGACGTAGAAAACAATACTTCTACATTAGAGTTTTGGGTAAAACGAAAAGAAGTAATAGAACCTGAATCACCGATTTATAATTATGTACTTCGTCACGATGAAGAAAATATCATCGATAATGGAAGCATGTATCTTTCCATGAAAACAGGAACTTTGTATGAAAATTTATATTTGAAATATCATTCTGCTAATGAAGAGTCTACAGGCATTCATTCTCAAGTACATCATGTGCATGATTTGGAAACACCTGTGCATCGATATTTTGATATTGGTATTCGTCCAGATAATTTGCCTGAAGAATTAAGAGATAAAGCATTTTTAGCGTATTGTGGAAAAGACAAAGCGATTGAAAATTATGGTGGCAAATGGAAAGGCGACAAACTTCAAGCAATGGTAAGAGACCTTGGAGACTTCTGCATTATGGTAGATACCCAAGCACCAACGATTCGACCAATTCGTTTTAAATCAAATATGCGTGGTGCTTCTAAAATGACTTTTGAGGTTAAAGAAAATTTCGAAGCATCGGGTAGTGCAAAGCAATTGATTTATAATGCGACGGTTGATGGTAAATGGATTCTTATGGAATATGATGCAAAAAATGATTTATTGATTCATCGATTTGATGATAGAATTCCTTCTGGAAATCATACTTTACGTTTGGAAGTGAGTGATCATGTAGGAAATAAAAAAGTGTATGAGCGCAAGTTTACAAGGTAAGTTTAAATGAACCTATGTTGATTATAGTCGCTAAAAGAAAAGGTGAATTAAAGTTTATTTTGTGAAATAAAGTAAGAAGATTTTCAATTACTCGAATATTCTTTGTTGGTCAAAAAATAGAAATTAAATTATGAAAAATAAATGCTAGTCAAAAGTAGTAAGCGGGGAGCAGGTCGATTCCTGCGAAGCAATAGGAATAGACTAGACTTTTGCTTCGTTTTTTTGGCAATGAAAAAAATGAACAATGCCCAAATTACTAGAATGTTCCAACAGTAAAAATGCATTTTGCAGTTTACTACCTATTATAATCAACATAGATCCGTTTAAATTTTCCATCCCCAATCATCTGTTCTAAAAGGTCCTGCGGGAAGGCCCCTATAATTATATAAATTCACGGAAAGTGGATTGTCACACCAAGCATATCGAACTGCTACAGGTTCATTAATGTCTTCATGCCAAACGACGATTTTGTTTTTCTCTACATAGCTCTTCGCCCATTGGAAATTTCTATCTGAACCCGCAATTGCTAATTCGTTGACCTGACTTCCAGATTTTAATAACAACATATCTCCAATTACTGAAAAATAAAGATGTAACTCGTTGCCATGTTTTTCCATTCTTTCAAAAAGAGGTCCTGATGCACTGACGTTTTCATTATAAACTAATTGTCTTACGACTAACGCAAATCTTTTCCCTAATTCAGGTTTGGTTTGTGGATGCATAGAGTTTTCATGTTTTCCACTATCTATGTTGATAACTTGTGCAGTATGTGGAGTACTTTTTAAAATACTTTCTTGAGACTCTCGAAGTCTTGCCCAAAGACTATCTTTTGGTTTTTTGCAAGTGGCATGAGCATTTGACAATTGTGCAAAAACAAATGGTAAATTGAGTTTTTCAAAATGATTTCGCCAAGAGTCAATTAGTTTTTTAAATAAAAAACGATATTCAAACAATTCATTTACATCTTCAACTACATTACCTTCTCCCTGATACCAAAGTATCGCTTTAAAAGAAAATTGTTGTAACGGATGAATCATGGTATTGTATAACACACTTGGAACTGCCCCACTTTCATACAATCTATTTTTATTGTATTGGAAATTTTCCAACTTCATTTTCCATTTTCCAGCGAGTGATTCTTTTTTGTTTTCTATTTGGAAAAACAAATCATTTGCATTTCCAAAGATGCCTCCGAAGTCTCCATAGTTCTCAACTCGAATAGCTAATACGTTTTTTCCTTTTTGAAAAAAAGAAGGCTCTACTTCGTATTGGCGAGCAGGTTTGTAAACTTGTTTTCCTTCGCCTATTTGTGTGCCATTTAAAAAAGTCGTGTCGGCATCATCAATTTGTCCAATGCTAATTTTGACATTTGAGGTTGGGATTTCTTTTAAGAAAAATGTCTTTCGAAACCAAATAACTCCAAGTACTTCCATGAAATCTGACTCGCCCCATTGCAATGGAAGTTGAATATTTGACCAGTCGTCATCTTCTAAATTCGAAGAAGACCAATCTTCTTTTTTTTCTGATTGAGAAATATTACCAAATCGTTTTTTCAAATCTGGCAATCGACTTTCAATTCCTTTCTCAATCAAATCATCTAAAGATGGTAATTCCAAACTCGTTTGCGACATCCACATTTTGATAGGTGTACTACCTTTGGTCGCATTGATTAAGCCAATAGGAATATTGTGATATAGTCTAATGTTTTGTGCGAAAAAATAAGCAGCTGCAGAAAAGTGAGCCACGTTTTCAGGTGTGTCAATTTTCCAAGTGCCACCTTTTATATCCTTTTCTAAAGTATTGCTAAATGACACAGGTACTTTAAAATGTCGAATTTGAAAATCATTTGCTTGTTCAATGTCATATGTATCCTCATCGACTCTACTCATGGGCCATTCCATATTCGACTGACCACTGCAAAGAAAAACATCTCCTATCAAAATATTAGAAAGGATTATTTCATGCGCTTCATTCTGGATTTTTATTTGATGTGTTCCGCCAGTAGGTAAGGCAGGTAAATTAAACTTCCATTGTCCATCTTGAACCTTCGTAGTATGTTTTTTATCATTAAAAAATAAATGGATGGTTGCACCTTCATTTGCCCATCCCCAAATTGGAATAGGTTGATCACGCTGCAAAACCATATTGTCGGAAAAGAGTTTAGATACTTCAAGGAAAGGTTCAGTCGTTACCACTTCTTTGGACTCGCAAGACATCCACCAAAAGGTGAAACTAGTGGCTAAGGTCAATTGACCAGTATCTTTTAAAAATGTCCTACGAGTTTTATTCATTATTTTTTTTGATAAAAATAAGAACTTCTATCTTACGATCAAAATATCAAGCGTAGCTTGACCATATATATGCAATATACTTCCAAACTATTACTCTTCGGAGAACACATCATCATCAAAGGTGCGCAAGCTTTGGCAATTCCCTTTTCGCCTTATAGTGGAAGTTGGCAGCATACCTCTGAAAATATAGAAGAACGACAAATGGACTTGCCCCAGTTCGCAGACTATTTAGGGAATCTAAAAGAACATAATGAATTGCTTTGCGACTTAGATGTTTTTTCTTTTAAAAAAGAATTAGAGGAAGGATTATATTTTCAATCCAATATCCCAACAGGATATGGAGCTGGAAGTTCAGGTGCTTTATGCGCTGGAATCTATGATTTGTTTTGCAAAAATAAATTAGAAAAAACGGAAGCTAATCTTTTAGGACTGAAAAAAATATTTGCTCAGATGGAAAGTTATTTTCATGGTTCAAGTTCGGGTACTGATCCGTTGGTCTGTTATGTTGGACAACCTTTATTATTAGTTTCAAAAGAAGAAATAAGAATAGTAGAAATCCCAGCCTTAGAAAATTATACTTTGTTCTTATTAGATACTCGAATGCCTCGGAAGACTGGACCATTAGTGAATATCTTTTTAGAAAAAAGTAAAGATGATTATTATGCGATGCGTTGTAAATCAGAGTTGATGCCAGACAATGAAGATGCTATCGAATTTTTTTTAAAAGGAAATGAAAAAGCATTGTATGGAAGGATGCATGAGATTAGTCATTTTCAATTTAAATATTTCCAAGAAATGATTCCTGATGAATTTCGAGAAAGATGGTTAGATGGTTTATCGAGTGATTTGTATAAAATAAAATTATGTGGAGCTGGAGGTGGAGGTTTTTTTTTAGGAATGACAAAGGATTTCGAAGAGACCAAAAAAATAATCAGTGAATATACTTTGATAGAAATTTAGTTAACTGTTTTTTTCACACATAGAACACATAGCCTTCTAATGTGTGTTGAGTTTTTCGAAGAAAAACTATGTGCTCTATGTGGCTATGTGTTTAAAAAGGTGGCACTTAGACAAATCCCGTAGAAGATGGAATTATAGGGATAAAACTCCTCGAATGTAGATTCGAGGCTGTCGGAGTTAACGCAGCCTACTAACTCAAAATCAAGTGGGTTAAGGTCGCTACTTTTAACTCCGACAGCCTAAAATCTATATTTTAGGAGGACAAAAAAAACACAGGATTTGCCTAAGAACAAAAAATAGATTTTACAAAACTTAAAACCCTCATACTATGCGTTGGACAATTTTACTTTCTATATTTTTTCTCACTGCTTGTAATGCTCAAAAGCAAACCAGTCAAATGACAAAAAATGAATTCATCACTCCTTTCGAAAAAAATAAAAATACCACTGCGACTTACCAAGAAGCAATTGCTTATTATGAAAAATTAGCAAAGTCGTTTCCGCAAGTTCAGCTGAGTACACATGGAATGACAGATAGTGGTTATCCATTACATACAATTGTGATTTCCAAAGATGGAGATTTTGATGTAGCATCAATTCGAAAGAAAGGAAAGCAAATCCTTTTTATTAATAATGCGATACATGCAGGTGAACCATGTGGAGTAGATGCAAGTATGATGTTATGGCGAGATGTTTTAGTGGAAAAGGATTTTCAAAAATTAATAGAGACTACAGTAGTCGTTGTGATTCCGATGTATAACCTTGGTGGAGTACTCAATCGAAATAGTCATACTCGTACCAATCAAAATGGGCCAGAGTCCTACGGTTTTCGAGGGAATGCAAAGAATTTAGATTTGAATCGAGACTTTATAAAATGCGATTCAAAAAATGCCAAGACCTTTAATCAGATCTTTAATCAATGGCAACCAGATGTCTTTGTAGATAATCATACTTCGAATGGAGCAGATTATCAATACACGATGACATTGATTCCAACACAACATAACAAACTAGACCCGAACTTAGCAAAATACTTAAATGAAGAAATGTTACCGCAACTTTTTGCAGGTATGAAAAAATCGAATTGGGAAATGACACCTTATGTATATGCGCGAAGTACGCCTGATGAAGGAATCGCAGGATTTTTAGATTTGCCGAGATACTCTTCGGGATATGCAGCGTTGCATAATACGATTTCATTTATGCCAGAGACACATATGTTGAAACCATTTCCAGATAGAGTGATGAGTACTTATCATTTTATGAAAACGATGTTGGAGACGATGGCAAAGGATGGCAACAAAATACGAGTAGCAAAAAACAAAGCAATTACAAATACTAAAACTAAAAAGACTTTTGATTTGAATTGGACGATGGATGATTCCAAGTCAGATAAAATTATGTTTAAAGGATATACTGCGAAAAAGAAACCTAGTTTGATTTCAGGGAAACCAAGATTGTATTACGACCATGCAGCACCTTTTGAAAAGGAAATTGATCATTACAATTATTATGAAACAACTGCTACTGTAGAAAAACCTGTAGCGTATATTTTCCCACAAGCCTATTCTGAAATTGTAGATCGTTTACGTTGGAATAATGTGAAAGTCCAACAGCTAAAAAACGATGTGACCGTAGAAGCAGAAATGTATAGCATCAAAGATTTGAAAACAGGAGAGCAACCTTATGAGTCTCATTATTTGCATTCTAATGTTCAAGTGGAAAAAATTACTCAACAAAGAGAATACAAAAAAGGAGATTTCGTAGTCTATGTGAATCAAGCTTCTAATCGATATATCGTGGAGACTTTGGAACCTACTGCACCTGATTCTTATTTTGCTTGGAATTTCTTCGATGGAATTTTACAACAAAAAGAACATTTTTCTTCTTATGTTTTTGAAGATTTGGCAGTTGAGATTTTGAATAATAATCCTGACCTGAAAAAACGTTTGGAAGAACGCAAAGCGTCTGATGAACAGTTTCGAGAAAATGGTAGAGCGCAGTTAAATTTTATTTATAAAAATTCATCTCATTATGAACCGACTCACCGAGTATATCCTGTCGGTAGAATTTTGAAAGATGTTCAACTCGATTTTGAAGGAAAATAAAATTCAAAATTAACTTTATTATAAACCACAAATACACGAAGGCACAAAGGGAATTCTCTTTGTGCCTTCGTGTCTTAGTGGTTTTCTTTTTTAATATTAGAAGTACATTTTCGGACAGCTAGTGTTCGTATACGGATAGTTGACTGAAAAAGAGAATCCGTAAATCTCTCATTATCAGCGCGTATTGGCTTGGCATCGCTATTGGCATTCATGTTATTAAATGACAAACATGAATGCAATACAATTCAATAAACAATCTTTAAACAACATCGCTTTCCTTTTGGAGGTAATGGCGATGTTTGTAGATGGTTTGTTAGGAGGTGCATTCCAATCTTTGAGCAAAACAATTACCAATTCAAATCGCTCGATTTGGAAAATTATTTTTTCTGCTTTTATTCAGTTTTTATTGATCACTTCAATTAGTCGGTTGGTTTTAGAATTTATGGGAATGGATATTTCCTTTCTTTTAGAAATGTGTTTTTATTGTTTGGAGAATTATAAAACGAACCTTTCTTTTTTAATCTCACTTTATTTCATACCTGTTCTTTATAGAATAACAATTTTAGAAACGATACGATTGCTTCAAGCAATCCTATCGTTAATTATTTCAATTGTTGCAAAAACGCACACAGAGTGTTCGATATCGCACATTTTGACAAAAATAAAATTATATAAATCATTGGAAATCAATAGTATAGTGTTTGGCACACGCATTGGAATAAGTAATATCAAACAATGATATTAATACCTACTTATTATGGATAGAACGATTTCAACTTTAGATCAACGAAAAAATAACTTCAGCCAATGGTTTAAATATTTGCTCATCTTAGTAGCGATTGCGATAGGATTTTATTTTTTTCGAGATATGCTAAAGACAGAAATTAAAGCAGAAGATTTTCGATTCGCCACTATCAAATTAGGGAATATTGAAAATAAAATTACTGCTACAGGATTAGTCATTCCTTCTTTTGAAGAACAAATTAATGCTCCTGTGAAAACTGAAATTAAAAATGTGTTGCTCACCTCTGGCGCACAAGTTAAAAAAGGCGATCTCATCATGTCATTGGATCAAGAGTATGTCAAGTTACAATATGAATCTTTGAATGATCAATTAGAATTACGAAAAAATAATATCACTAAGCTCAAATTAGAATACGATAAGACTTTAAAAGATCTCGATTATCAAGATCAAATTAAGGCATTGCAATTGGAGAGCTTGGAAGCGAGTTTATCCGATTTACGAAAATTGAATGCAATTGGCGGAGCGACGCAAGAGGAAGTTGAACAAGGAGAATTGACTTTAAAAATTGCAAAATTAGAAAAACAACAATTAGAAAATGAATTGGATTTTCGAAAAGCATCTCTATCAAGTGATAAAAGAAATTTAGAACTAGAAGTGATGATGCAAGAAAAGAGTATGGCGGAATTAGGAAAGAAAGTAAAAAAGACTTCTGTCAGAGCAACCCGTGCAGGTGTTGTTACATGGGTCAACGAAAATATTGGACGAACAGTAAATGAGGGAGAAGCTTTAGTTCGATTGGCTGATTTAAGAAGTTTTAGAATAGAGGCGAGTTGTTCTGATCGTTATTCAAATATTGTCAAAGTAGGATTTCAAGTAGATGTTCGAATTGGTAGTACGGATTTGAAAGGAACGATTGTTTCAATTCTTCCTGCGGTAGAAAACAATACTATTTCATTTAATGTAGAATTGGAAAATGCGAGTAACGAACTACTAAGACCGAATATGAGAGTCGAAGTATTTATCATTTCTGGAAGGAAAGAAAATATTCTTCGAGTGGCTAATGGTCCTGCATTTACGGGAGCAGCTTCTCAAGGGGTTTATGTGGTGAAAGGTGGACAAGCTGTTCGAAAAGAAATCACGATTGGTTTGACGAATATGGGAATGGTAGAAATTACTGGTGGTGATGTTCAGGAAGGAGACAAAATTATTGTTTCGGAAATGGAAGATTATGATCATCTGGAAACGATAGAATTGGTTAATGATGAAGGATAAACTAGGAATTATGAATGTATTCAACTTTAAAAATAAGATTATGAGGACTGTATCAATAATGTTTTTTGCTGTTCTGTTTTTTGCAAATTCATTGTTATCTCAGAATGAGTTAACTACACTTTCTCTAAATGGATTTCTAACTTTAGCAAAAAATAATTCTATCGCAAGCGATATTGCAAAGCTAGACAAAACACAAGCAGATTTAAACTACACCATTTTCAAAGCAGGACTAAAACCACAATTAACAGGTACAGTGAATTTTCCAAATTATGCCAACACCTTTACAGAAGTAGCACAACCTGACGGATCTATTTCGTTTCCAAGAATTAATAACAATAATTCTTCACTTGGATTACAATTTTCGCAAGCAGTAGTAAAAACGGGAGGAACACTTTTCGCTCGTTCTGATTTGCAACGTTTTGATGATTTTTCTTCTGGTGCTAATGAAAAAGTATTTTATAATGGAACACCTTTTCAAGTTGGTTTTTATCAACCATTATTTGGATTTAATGAATTGAAATGGAATCAGAAGATTGAACCATTGAAATTGGCAGAGGCAAATAAGAAATATACGGCAGATATCGAAACGATTAATTTAGAAGCATCTGAAATGTTTTCTAACCTTTTGATTGCGCATGAAAATTTAAGCATTGCCATTTCTAATAAAGAAAGTAACGAAACACTTTATGGTATTGCAGAAAAGAAATTTGAATTAGGACAAATTTCAAAAAGAGATTTATTGCAGCTAGAGTTTGAATTGAGATCGGCTAATAAAAATAAAAAACAAGCGGAACGTTCGGTTCGATCGGCATCTTCTGCGATTTATATTTTTCTAGGAAAAAAATATAATAATGAAATGATTGAACCGACTTTGCCAGAAGTGACAGCTCAAGTAGCAGTTGATTTAACA
>JAVCKV010483988.1:0-11803 GCA_032274145.1 Herpochondria borealis | reverse complement strand
CTCTTTGCGCGAGCACTAACTCCCTCCGCAGTATCTGACGAACCTCTAATTAACCACTGTCAGGCTGCCACAGCGAGTACAACTGTCTCCGCAGAGCTACCTGCAGAACTTCGCGGTGATATCGCTGTCCGTGGCTTTTGGTCACGTGGCAATGAAGCAATCTTTGATGTTCGTGTGACGAACCTTGATGCTCCCCGAAATCACGGCACGAACCCTGAAAAGGTTCTTGCGCGAGTGGAAAAGGAAAAGAAGAGAAAATATTTGGCAGCATGTGTTGCTCAGAGACGTTCCTTCACTCCCTTGGTCTACTCGGTGGATGGTATAGCTGGTAAAGAGGCAGATGCAACATGCAAACGCCTTGCTTCTCGGCTCGCAACTAAATGGAATCGCCCATATTCGGAAATGTGCAATTTTGTTCGGTCACGTGTCTCCATCTCCCTCGCACGTTCAGTTACAATGTGCTTGCGAGGGCAGCGCTCCTCTCGGACTGCGACTCCCAATGCTGTATGGGACTGCGGTTCTGGTCTTGGTCTCTACCGCAGCTTATAACTGCAATCGTTGTTCCTTTACGAACTTAACACGATCACCTGCCGTTACTACTCCTGAAGCACACAGCTCACAATATCATTGGTATACATTCTAACACGTTCTTGCATCAGTATCATTCAATACACATTTAGATAGTTTAATCCCCCATTTACTTAACAACAACAACAACAACAACAACAACAACAACAATAACAACAACAACAGCAACAACAACAACAACAACAACATCGACACGGACGTACACCCTTTGACAGCAACCACTACTCCGACGTCAGTTCCCACAGCCATTGCCAATGAGGAACAGAACACCACAGCCAACGACATCGACGATCTATCACAAGCATCTTCATACCACACACTTCTTACGGTACAGACGGAAATGCAGGAGACAATGTCGCGCATGATTGAAAGCAACAACGAGAGGTTCTTGCAACAAGAAAAGCGCAACGACGAGATCGGAGAATTTCTCAAACAAGTGTTACCAGCCTTAGAACAAATAGGAAGACAAGCGGGAAACAATGGTGGCGCGGCACACCAGGAACCGTCTGATGGGAGCAGCGAGGGAGATCCAAAGTCCGAGTCATCAGACTCGGCCAAGGCAAGCCCTTAGCTTGCACGACCGACGGAGGAAGAGAGTCTCCTCCGCAACGGTCAAGCGAAAATATAGACTCTCACACCCAAGCTGGCGGGGATCAATTCAACCGACAAGAAGAAAACGTATTTAGGTGCGCTTTCCTCAACATTGGGGGAATTCCAGCTTCAACAACAGACACAAAAAACATATCGATACGAAAATATATCAAGGAACTAAAACCAACAGTAATGGGAATAATAGAACTAAACAGAAATTTTTCAAAATGCTCCGACAACGAACAATTGTACGAACGAACACGAGGATGGTGGGAACATCGGTACATTTCCGAAGCGTACTACCGGAACAATCCAATTGCCCAAAAAGCGCAGGCAGGAGGAGTGGCAACGATAAGCATCAACCACGCAGCACACCGGGTGATGGGATCGGGGAAAGATAACAGCGGACTCGGGAGATGGTCATGGACAAGATATAGAGGACAGACGGGAGTCACCCTAAGAGTCATCACAGGATACCGACCAACTGAGAACACGGTGGGACCATTATCCGTATGGAACCAGCAGAAAGCTTTTTTCGAAAGCAAGGAAAGGCGAGGGTGCCCAAGGAAACTCTTCCTCGAAGATCTTGAACAAGACATCATAAAATGGCTGGAAGAAGGTGACCAAATTGTATTAGGAATGGATGCCAACGAAGAAGTCTCCTCAACAGCAATACGTAACTTCAAAATAAGGACAGGACTAATTCGAAAACAAAACGATTCCAACCTATCCTCGTATAAAAGGGGAAAAGCGGAAATCGATGGGATCTGGGTGTCGCCAACATTGCAATACGCGAGAGCAGGAGTCCTTCCATTTCAAGACGATTTCGATCACCGAGCAATATGGATAGATATACCAATGTCGGCAGCTTTGGGACACCACCCACCGGTATTACAATCATTCACCCCACGACGGCTGAAAATGCAAGATCCGAGAGTTGTGCAGAACTATCAAGACAGGTTTAACGAGTTTATAGTAAAACACGACCTGGGAAACAGAGCCGAAGCCCTCCGACGAGGGAAGAAAGTTCCACTCACTCGGAAACAAGCAAGGGAGTACGAAAAAATAGACAAACTGCGTATTAAGGGGATGAAAGTGGCAGCTCACCGATGCAGGAAGATAAAGGCAGGGGGAAAGGAATACTCACCAACATACCAACGTACACGCAACAAAGTCAAATTCTGGAATCTAATGGTCAAAAAGCTATCGAACAACAAGAGGAAGGTTTCTAAGAAGTACCTACAACGAACGGCGAAAAAAGTAGGCCACGATCTAAGTCAACCAACAACACTTCTGGAGGCCATGGCACAAAAGAAATTGGCACAGCGACTTAACCGATCAACAGCAAAGAAAGCAGGCCAGCTGAGAGATTCGTTCCTAAGAGGTCTAGCGGAAAGAGCAGCAGAAGTAGGACACCTGTCAAAACAGAAAGAATACGAGAGATTGATACGACAAGAGAAACAGAGACAGGACGCAAGGATGATTAAACGAGCCAACGGAAAACTAGACCGAAATGCACTCACCCAGGTAACCGCCCCGGACGAGGAGGGAATATGGCGAGAGGTAACAACGAAAGAGGAAATCGAACAAGCTCTTCTTGAGGAAAATGTAAGGAGATTCAACCAAGCCTCCGATACTCCTTTCCTTCAACAACCATTGTACCAAGTTGTAGGGAAGACAGGGATGACCCAAGGAGGTCGCGCGATCTTAGACGGGGCATTGGACATCCCTGCCGGAGTCGACGAATGGGCAGCCAAACTTATCCCACATCTCAAACGCATACCGCTCGCTGAGAGCCCCTCAACAATTTCCTTTGAACGATACGTATCAAGATGGGACAAAGTTAAAGAAAGAACAGCACCAGGACCATCGGGAATTCATTGCGGGTACTTCAAAGCAGGTGCACAGGACCCCGACATTGCGACCTTCGAATGGAATATGTCATCTATACCTTTTGAAACAGGATACTCTCCATCGAGGTGGAAAAACGGAACAAACATAATGATTCCAAAAATCAAAGGAAACAGCAGAGTGGACAAGCTTCGGGCAATTCTGCTTTACGAAGTCGATTTCAACATGAACAATAAGATTTTGGGAGCGGACACCATGTACTCAGCGGAGAGATTACAAGGGCTAGCTAAGGAACAATACGGAAGTCGGAAAGGCTTCACGGCCGACCAACACTGTCTTAACAAACGATTGACATTCGACATCCTCCGACAAAGCAAGCAAACAGGAGCACTGTGTTCAAACGATGCGAAATCATGCTACGACAGGATTGTCCACGCCATTGCGAGTTTAGCACTACAACAGCACCAACAGAACCCATTATCTGTATGTTCACAACCATACAGAACTTAGAGCATCGAGTACGAACAGTGTACGGCAACTCCGACATCGGATTTTCAGGCAAGTTATGGACGGTTCCAATACAAGGAGTCGGCCAAGGAAACGGAGCAGGACCAACAATATGGGCAGTCGTCAGTACGCCAGTCCTCAACATGCTGAGGGCCGAAGGACTGGGAGCCTTCTTTGAAACAATCCTAACCAAAGAAGCAACACACTTCGTCGGGTACGCTTTCGTGGACGATACCGACCTTATAATAGCCCCACAACAACAACAGACAGCCAGAGGAGTTACAAACCTAATGCAACAAGCAGTGGACGCATGGGAAGGAGGGATCCGGGCAACAGGAGGAGCAATAGTCCCGGAAAAGACTCACTGGTATCTGGTGGACTTCATCTGGTCAGCAGACGGTAACTGGAGATATGCCAACATAGCACAGCGACCAGGGGAGATCACTGTTCGAGACTGCAACGGAGACAGACAGACAGACACTAAAAAGACTAGAGCACCACCAAGCGATACGCACCTTGGGAGTCAGACTCGCCCCCGACGGAAACAACGAGGCCGAAATCGAACACCTGCACACAAGTGCCAAGTCGTGGGCGGCAAAAATACGAACCAGCCACCTCAGCAGACGATTAGTGTGGCAAAGCATGTCGACGACGATCTTACGGTCACTACATTATCCATTGGCAGCAACAACTCTATCACGGCAGGAATGCGAATTCGTCCTACGACCGGTTCTACAAGCAGCACTCCCTCGATCGGGGATAAATCGAAACTTCCCACGAAAAGTTCTGCACGCGTCGGCAGATAGAATGGGAATGGGGATACCGCACCTGTATTTCTCGCAACAACTTTCCCACATTGAAAACATGCTAAGGTTCGGGAGAAGTGATAGTATGACAGGAACTCTCCTCCGTACATCGTGGGAACTCTTCCAAGTAGAATTGGGCCTACAACCTCCAATTCTCCAACATTCTTATGAGCAATTCAACGATCTCGTAACACCAAGCTGGATAAAACATTTGTGGCAATTCACGGACTCCCACAACATGCTCATCGACGACGGACAAGAACGAATCAACAAACGAGAAAACGACAATTACATCATGTCAATCTTTGCAGACCTGGAGGTGTCCCAACACACCATGAAACTACTGAATAAGTGCCGACTCTACCTTCGAGCACTCACTCTAAGCGACATAGTGACAGCGGAGGGCACCCAAATTTCCGACGAAGCATGGGAGGGCAAAGAACCGATCAAATTAGACAACAACTGGCCAGTACAAGGACGTCCAAACGAACAAATATGGAAAATATGGAGGCAATCTCTTAAACTCATCTGCAAAAGGTACCGAAATAAAATCCTTAAAGAAAAACTGGGGAAATGGAACCCTCAACATGTAACATGGTGGTTCGACACAAGGATGGAAGTTCTGTATTCCCACAACAAGGAGTGGAAGTTATTCCCAAGAGAAGCACTGGCACGACCAAGCAGACAAGCCCAGTACCGATTTGCCAACCAAGGAACAACAACAACAGAACCGGATACAAGACAATTGAGGCCGATAACAGTCCACGACACAAGGAGAGGGCTAGCGGCAACGACCATGGGAAGAACAGCATCCACTCAAGCACCTTTCCCAACATCACTTCGGGGACGGATTCTTCTGTCCAAGTATCAAGAATGGGCACTGAAGACATGGCGATGCGCAGACGACGGTCATCATATAGCAACCACGATAAAGCAAGGAACAATGCTCACCGCAGGAATCAGCGACGGATCCTACAACCCGGACTTGCGATTTGGAACAGCAGCGTGGAGGATCCGTACGAGGGACAACAAAGGTCCAGTTGCGGAAGGGGAATGCATCACACCAGGAAGAAGAGCGGAGCAAAGCCCATACAGATCGGAATTGGCGGGACTCTACGCAATGGTTGTATTTCTCAACCAAGTCTGTGAACATCACAACATTCAGGAAGGAAGCGTTACACTTGCGTGCGACGGTCTTGCAGCATTGCAACACACCGACAAAAAGAGCGAGGAAGTGCGGCCACATTGGAAACAATTTGATTTGATTGTCGCTATTCGCTACGAAATGGAGAAATCCCCTCTCTCATGGAAGAAGAAACACGTGTTAGGACATCAAGATGAAAACAAGGAACGACCTCTAACATGGTGGGAAAAACAAAACGTCGACATGGATACGAACGCAAAAGAGTTCCTAAGAAAGAATTACGCGCCAACTTACGCTCCAAATTTCAAAATACCAGGAGAAGGGTGGACGTATTGGATAGCAGGAGAAAAAATTGGACACGACTTAAGGGATACCTTCGAAGAAGTAACGGTAAACGCGGAAGCGGAAGAGTATTGGCACCAACGCAAATCCAAAGACACGCAACACCAGCCGAAACAGTGGGATTTCAAAGCGACAGGAACGGCCCTCTCGAGAGAAACAACCGAGCGAGAAAATTGGGTGATTAAACACTCAGCGGGACATTGCGGGGTTCAACACAAACTTAAGCAATGGAAGCAAGCCGACTCGGACAAATGTCCAAGATGTAAAGAAGCCAAGGAAACAGCCGAACACGTATGGAGATGCCCCGACATCAACGCAAAAGCACAATGGGACTATGAAATGCGATCTCTAGAAACATGGATGAAAGAAAACAACACGATGCCACAAATACGGACGACGATACTGGACAGGTTGAGAGCATGGCACGACGAGAAGGACCCTACACTCACGCCGATACGGTCTTTGCGGGAATTAACGAACTCACAAGATGAGGAAGGATGGGGAAATTTTTTTGAAGGACGTCCAATAAAGGGCTGGGCGGAAGCGCAACAAACCTACCTGTCATCAACCGGGTCACGAAAGTCAGGTCACCAGTGGTTGGTGGCTCTTATTCGACGACAATGGAGAATAGCGTGGACGATATGGGAGCACCGGAACAAAGTAGTCCACGAGACAGAAGAACAAGGCAGGTCACTACAAACAAATTCCGAAATAAGGCTCCAATTCGATCTCGGTACCAACACTCTTATGAACTCGACGAAACCCATGTTCCGTCCGGGACTTGAGTTCATACTATCACAATCACTTGCAGCACGACAGGCTTTCGTCCATCGCGCTCAAATCTCCCGAATCCGTTTCGCCAAAACTCACACCGGTCTCATTCGATCGCGACAGATGATGGCCCAGTGGATTCAGAACTAGCCCTTACAAACACGTGTCGCTCTGACAACGCAGCAAAAGCTGAAGAACCTAGGGGAGTTTACACGTTTCGCTCTGAACCTGCAGACTAACGGCTGCAGGACACCCAGGCGAGTTTAAAGCCTTCGGGCAGACACTTCTTCCTATTAGAGGAAGAGGAGTTTAATCTTTGTGAATTAATTAATTAATTAATTAATTTATTGGAGCGAGCGATGGCCTTGAAAGTAGCTACGTAGCCAAAAAGCACGTGTAGCATTAACTTTTTCAAAAGAACGACCTTCCGCAGCTCCAAAAAAGCTTGAAACATTTTTAGACCTTTCTTGGAGTAATAGTATCAATAAAACAAAGGGTTTGCGTGCAAATATTTTTGTTGGAGCGATTGATGGCCTTAAAAGTAGCTGCGCAGCCAAAATAACACGTGGAGTATAAAAAAGCGCCCACAGAAATATATTTCATTAATCAGGGAGAGACGC
Organism: Herpochondria borealis; assembly: GCA_032274145.1. Lineage (NCBI taxonomy): Eukaryota > Rhodophyta > Florideophyceae > Ceramiales > Ceramiaceae > Herpochondria > Herpochondria borealis. The sequence goes on along the minus strand of JAVCKV010483988.1, from coordinate 4,583 downwards.
AATTTTCACCATCGAGCCGCAGCAATTGCTTTTTTTAGCTATTGCAATGCATCGATTTTTTATTGGCCCTCTTGTTGTGATCTTTGAAACATCAAAAATTGTGATTTACATTCTTGAGGCGACCGTTTCGAATTGTGCGTTCAAAGTTTCTTGTAAAATCAAGGGGAAGGCGTTTGAGCGTCCTGAAAGCGGCGAATGGCTCTTTTCGAGCCACACCATTGCCTCGATTTTTTTTTGATTTTTTTCGGACGGTCGTTGTTGTGATATGGGGTCAAAGATCCAATATCTTTTTTATCAAGGCAAAGACAGCCCATTGCAAGGAAGCTGCACCGTCATTTCAGTATGGTCTGAAAGCGTTCATCAATAAGGTATTTCTATGATCGCAATTGCTTACGTGCCTACCGGTATGCTTTTTTTCACAAAGTACAGCTCGAATAATCTTATCTGTTCTGGTAGGCTTCGCAAACGAGCGTAACCCAATTGCGTCACGACGTGATGCGAGATAGAAAAATTCGAGGGTGCAAAGACACATGAGTTATTTCCTGGACTTGGCATACGCTTTTATTTTATCGATCGCATGCTTCCAATCACCTGAAGTTACAATCATTGCAGCGGAGATTGCCGTCAGTGCAAAGCTGATGCACACCATGTAGTTGGAGATGAACGAAGCATTGCTTGCCAGCGTTTCATTTGCGGCGGAAGTTTGACTAGACAACAGCGTGGTACACCGTTGTCGCGAGAGTATTGATTCAGCATCACCGCACATTTACATGGTATGCAGCCTTGGGACATTTCGTTAGCGAATATTCCGTTTATTCGTTAGTTGCATCTACAATACTTTTCGCGATACGCTATGCTGCGCTAATAGTTGGCGTTCCGTTGCTGATCGTAAAATCATGACGTCTCCTCGATGAAAGCTTAATATTCAAGAAAATTCTAGCGCGAGCTTCTCTCCTCCAACCATCAGTTTCTTTTTTGCTTGAGAGGGAAGTAAAGACTGTAGCTTTTCCAACAGTACCTCAACGGAGGCACACGGTACGAATATCGTCTTGGCCAAGAGAGTTTTCAGACCACCTTTGCGTCGATCAATTCTAGCGGAATCAATGTCTCCTCCCGACATGTACCAAACCAGAAGCCGCGCAGACTCTTCAGTCGAAGGTAAGTGCTCCAGATAAACAACCTCAGATATTGGAGTCTCCCATGTAACAGAGCAAAAACGAGCATCTTGCTTGCCATGTAACAGTTGGATTCTATCGTACGTCACCATCAGAACTAGTGGGTGGAGGTTTCTATCCACTGCGGATCGAGGTCTCATTTTCAAAGTGTGGACAGCGTCCAGATGAAACACGTAACCTTCTCCGAGGTGGGCGCCGCATCGCACTCTTGACAAAATGGCACGCCCAGCACTCTCGCCCTCTTCGACGTAGTCAACTAACAAGTCCATTCCATCCACGTTCGCAAACAGCCGAGGATTCCTGGAACGAACCAAGCCACTGGCAGTACGATGACGGGCCGCGTCGTACTTTAAAAGGGAAGCGCTTGCTGACGAAAGGTTCACAAGACCATGAAGAATTGCACAGTTCAGATTGAGCAAAGAGTCTGCGACATGCCCTATGCCCCAACTTGACATTGCAATACTGTTGCTGGATGCCATCGTTAGTGATCGCAACGAGAGCTCGCCATGACGAAGCCATTTCGACACAAAGGAAAGCGTTGAAGCGCAACCATCTCGCCAGGTAAATACACAAGCTTTCGCCAGGAACAGTGAACTCGCCATGACACCCACACAAAGATCCAAAATCCTCCAGATACTCAGGTAGTGCGACTTTGCAGCATTCGCATGAACATCAGCGGCACCAAACAAATGGAAACTGGTATAAGGTCGCAGCAGCAATGGCAAGCTCTCGAAAGTCAATGCGGGACGCAAAATTCGGGGCAATGGGACAATGGGAAGCGCTCCCGACCAACTCAACTCAGCTGCTGTCGTCGAAATTCGAAGCCGTTCGATGTAAAATTTGCGTTTGGGTTTCAGTGAGAACTGTGCTGCGTCGGAAGGCTGCTTGCTAGCTGACGCAAGTGTGTCAGGAGATTTGTACAGAGTTTTCAGCTTGCTTGCCAACGCGGTGCTTGCGACATTGTCGAAGGCGGCGTAAACCTGATCGGAGGCAGGCAGATTGGAACGTTCAACATTTCCAATTGCCAATGCCAGTTTCAGTTGCTCATTTCTTGTGCTGGCAGGCACGGTCGAAGTCTCCGAAACTGTATGAAGGATATTTTGCACCAGTTCAATAGTTGCCACAGACAAGTGCTCCTCAATGAAAACGTTAGCGACTGCTGTCCGCAACGCGATATTTTCGAAAATCGTCAGATCTGCGAAGCCTTCCGGACTTGAAAGCAATCTACTCCAAGAGAGCGAGATAGCTTTGCGCTTACTTCGTGGATTTGTTGAGCCCATTCGCAGCATTACCGGGTATGGTGTGACCCAGACTTGATTATTGGCCACAATGCTTGCAACGGAAAGATCTACCTTCTCTCTAGCACCGTTGGTAGACAACGTGGCTGAAAAATCGTGTATGCACAAATAAAGCAACTCTTGAGGCTGCCAATCAACGACACTGATGCCGAATCCATGTAGCAAATGAATCCGAAACAAAACTGGAGCACTGGGTTCTTCAGCACGACCTTGTTTTTGAAACATGCTGCCACTGTTTGCCAACTGATCCGCACCAGAAGCCGCTCGTTCAAATATTCTTAACACTCGAGTCGGACCATCTGCAACGATCTTACCAAAAAACATGGGGTTGAGAAAGTCAATCTCGGTCGCATCTGGCGAGAACGAATCGAGCTGGAAACATCCAAGCGGCGTGCGGTCGTCCGGATTCATGAGACCTCCAAAATCAACAAAGCTCAGAGTTATCATCCTCTTGCCATACTGAGGTTCTTCCCACGCAAATTCTGCATTGTGGTAGGGCAAAATTACGGCCTGCTTCCCGACAAACTTCGAGTTCGCTGAGAAATGTTTGTCAAGAATCCTCGGGACTTGTCGAAATCGCAAAGGATATCTCGTCCTGTTCTCAATTCTGTATGGAGCGTGTGTTGCAATACGCAGTGCGATCACGCATGTGCCAGTCGATTTGTCGACGTGGAAGTCAACGCTCACAAACATTGTGTGGCCTTTTAAGCTGTGCTTCAACAAAAGGATAATCTCACGCCTGTTTTTTCGAATGGCAAACCGCCCAGACCACACCCATCCAAACTCCTTGGGTCTAATGCGAAGTGTACTCGAATCGTTGAAATGGAAAGGTCGCGGTCGGCAATCAGCGGGCACTGTACAAATGGACTGCTGGCTCCTGTCAGCACATATCTCAACTTCTTGGCCAATTTCATTTGTTACAGCGTAACGGCATACCACATGCACAAGTTTTGTGCCAAAGGATCCGCCCAATGCTGTAGGTGCAGATACAACACGAACACGTAGCGCAAACGACTCTTTCGCATCAGAAGTGCCAAAAATTCCTCGAGATCTGGAGCGTCTGGTTGCTGGTGGTTTTATGCTGACGTTCTGGGACGACTCGCCGTCTTGAAGGTAAACTGCATCAGACCAAGGAGATTGACTGGCTCTCGTCGTATCTTGTCTGCTTAGCCGTCGTCTTATTTGCACGTAGTTCGAACCTTCGTTTCCGACCATAAGTGCCCGGAAAGCGATGGATGAAGGCAAGTATGACAAGTCTGTGCTGTCGAGAAGTTCTCCCAACCCGAATGAGGAGGTTGATTCGGTTTTCTTCACACATGTTTTCATAAATGAACTGGACGCGTCAACTTGGCCAGCTACAAACGTCTTTGATTTAAACTGAAGACCAAGACCGGTACCATCCACAATCCAAAAAGAACAATACAGTGAGATGACACGGCGGGAGTGTCCCAGTCTCGCTGCAAGATCCTGCACAGTGTCAAACGATTCGTCATCGGGACCTTCGTTTCCCGTGTTGATGTCCAATGATATAACAAGCACGGCACCTGATGTATCGTATAATCGAATTTCTCCGGCCTCATTCGAATGCACCAAGCGGTTTTCCACACTGTTTGGATTCTCAGCCGCGATTGTCGAAGGCTCGCTCCACGATGAAAATTGTCGGGACGCTGCTCCTTTCACACCCAGAATTTTAACACGGATCTCAATTTCTTCTGACGGCTGAGCACCGTCCCATTGCAAGCCTTGGCAACATTGGGTAACTCCAAGATCGATCCATTGTTGGCCGATGCTGCTTTTGTTTCGTACTTGCACTCGAATGGGTCTTGACAAGCAGTTGCGAACAGTCCACGATGACCTGAACATCAACATACGTTGCTCTGGAACATTTCTGCCGGTCTCCTCGACCGCATCCCCTGAAAGAGATCCTCTTGCCGTGGTAAAAGAACCAATTCTCAAACCACAGAGATTCAGGTGGAGTGAATTGCTTGGATGCGTTGCTTTATCTGACTCGAGAATTTTGGCGTTAACATTTGACTCACAGATAATCCCTTTTCGAAATGACGAGCGAGAGAAAGGTGAAGGAACGGGTATTCTTTTGAACACAGAAGCT
>JAVCKV010483878.1:0-11805 GCA_032274145.1 Herpochondria borealis | reverse complement strand
GTAACTTGTATTAGCATGCGCTCATTATTATCAACAGGAAGGCATTGTTGGCCGTTTTTCAGTAGTTTTGGACTCACACGCTCTCTTAGTTTTGTTTCCTCGATTGCGCAGCTACAGAGTAGATCCACTGGGACGTTCCAGGAACTCTCTGTGCTCACACTCTACACGTACTAGCTAGAGCACACCACTTCATCAAGGACATACGGATCTTCGAGGCGAGACGAGCCAGAGCCGGAACTCGATGAGGGCCTGCCCTTTGATGTCGGTATCAACAATTGGAGTTCTGTACCACCTAACTACAACTGTATGAAGAGATAGGATGTCAAAGTCTTGGCTGAGTACTTTAAGGACAGTTCCCATTCAAACCGTCAGCTCACCTGCCAGGCCGCTGACAGGTTGGGGCCTTTTGCACGCATTGCTATTTACTATTGCACGCTCTAATACCTGACCAGCTAAAGGTCATCCAACGCGTATTGACGTGAGGCACTAAACTCAACGGCAACCAGATCGGTCAACGACGCAGTCAAGGATTGAGTCGCACCCGCGACTGATGAGAACGTGCGCGTCTCTGTTGAACCATCACTGCGATATCCAGTAATTGTAAAGTCGTAGCTGGCCTATAATGTGTTCTAAATGCTTCGTAGGTCGCGCCTTGGTTTCGTCGAGAAAGCACAAGTCTTACCTTCTCCCAAGGTTTTGTCGTCCAGCGAAGATGTAACCTAGCGGGACGAATCAATCTACTGGTATCAAGATGCAACCACTTCCTTGGAGTGTTCTTCGCCGTCCATCCAAATTTCAGGGAAGAGCGAGAGAAAATAGGTTTCATCGTATTTTATGAGATATATGTGTGTAGGACACCCATGCCAAGGAACACTCGCTGATCAGGGCTTGCCTTGACCGAGAAGCGTCTCGTCTATCAAGAGGTTCTCTGACCCTTAGAGGGCTTGGCAACACTGTAGTCTAGTTTCCACCAACAAGGCCACTGGAGCATATACATGCGTTACAAGGACACGGAATTTTTTTGCAGTCGATTCCCAGCTGATTAATATCACAAAAGTCACTTGACAACGTCCCAGTGAACTGGTTGTTGCTTATGTATAGCGCATCTGCACGAAAAGGAGGCACGAAAATGATGAGTCCACCATCAAACACTCGCATCGTTCAAACACGCAAGTCCCATTCTTGTCGCGGACTCACCTAGGTTGGTCAACTCTAGGAGTTCGGGTGGCACGGTGCCTGTCAACCTGTTCGTATTGAAGTCCAGCAAGTAAATACCCGTCAATAACCCTAGCTCGCTCGGGATGGTGCCGTTCAAACTATTGCCAGCAAAGTACGCGTATGCTGCAGCGGACAGGGTTAATTGGAAGCGTGAGCAAAACATTCAGCGAAAGCGACTCTCAACGTACCTAGACTTTCAAGATTTCCAATCTCGGTCGGAATAGTGCCTGTGAACCGATTCAAGTGCATGTCAAGATATTCTAGGGGAAGAAGCGCAGAAGTGAGCTCGCTCGAACGCTCAATATGCAACGACACGACGTATTAACGTATGAATTGTCATTGCACTTACCCAACTTTGTCAGTCTGCCAAGGACGTCCCCGTCGGGAAAAGTGCCAGAAAGACTGAGCTTTCCTATACTAAGTCCTCTCAAATCAGACAGCTTCCATACGTTGTCTACATTCTGTCCCGTGTCGAAAGAGTTGTGCCCGATGCCATACACATCTAAAACCGGGGACAAGGTGTGAGTTGCAGGTGTTACAGTCGACTCGTTCGGGGCTCACAATAACGTACTGAGTTCAGGAAACAGAGTAATGTTCGGTATCGTCCCTGTCATCTGGTTATGTCTCATATCTAGAGCAGTCAACTTAGTAAGGCTGTACATTTCCGAAGGGAAGGAGCCCGTGATGAATTGCTTCGAAACATTGAAATGCCCTGGAAAAACTATTGTGAGAGAAATCCAGAGAAATCGCAACTTTGCGCACTTTTCATACAACCGACCACTCACTGAGGTTCGTCATCACTCCAATTTCAGATGGAATTTCATCTAGTAGGAAAGCCGAAAGGTGGATGAATTCCAGATTGTCCAAAAGCGCAAGCTCGGTGGGGATGGTCCCAGAGAGCTGACTGAATTCTGAGTCCATACTCAACTTCCCTGCGACACCAATTGTTAGCAGTCAATCGGCTAGGTAAAATGCGAAGTTTGTGTGTCATGAACTTACGCAGTGCGGTTAGTTGCCCAATTGTAGTTGGAATTGTCCCAAAGATCTCCATTTTATGCATTGAGAGCACCTGCAGATTTGATAGCAGAGAAATTTCCTCGACTAGCTCACCAACCAACTTAGGGTTACTATCAACAATAAGGCGCTCTTTCATGCAAAAGGGTTAGAGTGGAAGCTTGATACGTTCGGTCATTTGGCCGGCTGACTCACCTAAGGATTCAAGGTATAGTTGCTCAGGAACAAACGCTCCATTCAAGCCGTTGAAACCCAAGTCTATGCTGGTCACAGATTTGCCATCACAAGTTATGCCAAACCAACTGCATTCCGGGATGGACGAGAGCCACCCCTCGTTTCGTCTCCAGTTGTCGCCATTCCAAGAAAGGTACAAGAACACTAAGAGAAAACGCTGCACCTGGGTGTCCTTGTCAAGTCTAGTCTTGGATGCAACGTGTGCTGCGGCAATGTTTCGATTGCTACAGGAATCGTATTCTTCGTCATAGCTCCCGTAGATTTTAGACTCGAGTTCGCTCACCAAGCCAATGTATTGGGCCATAGTGCTCTCCGACAGGATCTTTATCTCGCCAAAGCACTCGCACTGGATTCGAACGGAAGGCTGCACTTCGCTTGGAAAGCAGCATTCGGCGTCTTCGCATTCATCTGGCGAGGATGCTGTGTTACCTCCACTCAAAGCGATTCCAACGCCAGCTCCAACACATGCAATAATGACGACGAAGGCAACAATCAGTAGGATCTTCTTTCGGATGGGCTTACTCTTCCGCTCTTCAACGACATCCACACGCACAGCGGCGGGAGAGGGCACCGGACTGCTTTCTTCGGGCACCTCGAGCCCACGGAAAGTTGGGATAGACGGAATAGGATCTGTCGGGTCCACTTCCACAAAGCTGCTGCTCCTGCTTGATGCTGCTGACGTGGTATATTGTGCTTCGAACGCTCCAGGACGAGAGCCACCGGGGATCAAACCTTGTTCAGACTTGGCGCCAACGGATGAGCGAGACGTACGTCTGCTCACGCTGAGGTGGCCACTACCGCTTTCCACCCTTTGGCTATCTTTTTCTGCACCATTGGAGACAGTAGAAGTAACGGATGATTTCCGCATCACAGATGACTCCAATACCTGCAATGCCGAGGAGCCGCCGCCCTCTGGTCCCTCTGTACTCTTCGATCGAGCTGGAGTTCGCATTTTAGAGAGTCCCTTTCCAGATGGATCATGGCTGACAGATCGGGTTGGGGGAGCTAGTCGCGTGTAGTAGTTATCTCCTTGCCTCTGCAAAGTCGCGAGGTTGCGCTTCTCGGCTTCTAGCTGTCCTATGGATAGACGTTCGCTGTCAACCATTGATCCAGGACCTGGTACTGAAACGGCACCAGGGCGCGGCGTTGACCCGTCCAGAGACTGTTTACGCAGGGTAGCCAGATTCATTTTCTCAGCTTCTAACTCATCCATCGACAAGCGTGCCACGCTGCCGCTGGCCCTCTGTAACGATCCAGGGCCTGCTTGAAAGGCACCTGGCCCCTCTAGAGATTGGTTCCTACGAAGAGAGGCAAGGTGGCGCTTCGAGTCTTGCATTGGCATTCGATCACCACCACCACCTTGTGCGCTGTTCCTCGTGGCTTCTTCACCCCCTGATGGAAAGGCGCCTGGACGAGTCGTCGCCCCATCTCGAGACTGTTTCCTTCGAAGCGTTGAGAGGTTTCGTTTCTCGTTTTCGAGCTCTTTCATCGACAATCGGTTCTCACGGACAGCATGTCCGCTTCTGCTATCTTCATTGCCTCCTTCACGAAAGGCACCAGGGCGAGACGTTGTGCCATCCAGAGATTGTTGTCTACGGAGATTTGCAAGGTTGCGCTTCTCAGCTTCCATATCGGTGACCGACATACGGTGCCTGTTGCGATCGTGGATGTGCTCAGTAGCGGAAGCGGCACGACGAGGCTGCATGCCTACGTTTATACTGTCACTTTTTGACTGTCGTCTCGACTGGGAGTAGTTTCCTTCCAAGTCTTGTAGGGTTTGGCGACTCCCAGATTCATGACTTGACACTTTGTCTTCATCGCTTCCAGGATGATTTTTCTGGCTGCTCGACTTTGATGAATCCTTCTCCCCCTTTTTTCTTTTTGGGCGACTATTGGTAGCTGTAGCGACCGAAGGGACTTGCTGTTGATCGATCGATGCGTCATCCATTATGTCATCTTCGACAGAGTTCGACGCCATTTTTCTGGAAAGGTGCAGTCGACACACGGAGTGGCTCTGTATGCTATGAAAGAGACTGATTACAGCCTAGGCTGCTCTGTAAGCGGGCGAAAGAGTGTGTTGAAGCCGTACTTCGGTGTGCTGTTGTAAGTCAAGAGTGACACAAGAAGTAGGTGGGCAATTCAAGAGAAGACAGGCAATCGTGCTTCTGTCGCGTACAAACTATGGTCATTGACGCTGCAAAGTCACGAAAATAAGGGGGAACTTTTGAGGGATGTTTCGGCTTGGGCCTTCCAATCTTGAGTCTTTCAGATCCTTTACTGTCTTTTTCGAAACGTTTAGCTATTTAAGTCCTAGATGACACATACAGAAGTTCTTTCTGGAAGGGTCATCAGACTATACTTACAGATATATGAATATGTGATAACAGTTCTTTAGAACGGACATCCGAAAGTCATTTCTACAAACATACAACTAGGTAGGGTTCACGACTTGTTCCATGACCTGTGACTCAGAGACTAGGACTGACATATTCATCACTCTTCAACAGGCACACGACACAGTGTATTGGGAAGGCTAACACATCCCAGGTTAGCGTGTTTATCCAGCCAAAGTGTGACCATACAATGAGTATTGACAAATTGGTTTTAAGCATAATGTTTCGATCAAGATTGGTCATCGTCCTCGCCCACCTAAGACCGCCGCACGCCGACCATCATCAAGAAGAAGCTGCTTTCGTTGAAAGCGTGCGATCCTGCGACGCGACGCGCTCTGTTTCAACCGGGCTGGGGCGGAAAGAACTTTATGCCCGAGACATTGAGATGCAAAAGGCCCCGCCGTCTCCTTGCATTTATATATCAATTCTTCAACAAGTCCGGCACGCCCTTGCTAGCAACTTGTTCTTCTAGCTGATGATAACTTCGGTTCAATTCTCCCATGTCGATGTTCCTGACAGACAGGCACTTGCCAAAGCTCTGAGGACAAATCACGGGGAAACAAGACCAAGCTGTGAGTCCCCAATAGACGTGATTGGGCCATGGTGTCGTGTTGTAGAGTCAGCAGGAGGCAGTGGGCCAAGAGAGTTGTTATCTCACCTTCTCAGCACGTAGTTTAGATTTGGTTGCAGCAGGCGATGTTGAAGAGGTGTGAGGGTTCACCATGCCCAGCATCGTTTCTACTCTAGAGACGTACTGTGGTCTCGAAATTCAAAAGTATCTACAGACCCAATCTTTGCCCAAATCGAAATGCCTTCGGGACGATGTCAAGTGCACGTACAGTATCAAAAAGGCCTATATCTCCTTCATATCTCCTTCTGAAGAATTCTTTCAGGCGCCATGCCCCCCTGGACCACGCCTCAAATCCAAGAATCCTCCAAGTTTTTAAGAGTTTTGTACTGTATAGTCGTCTCCAGTACCTGTAGTTACTGTATGAGCAACAAACCAAGTGACAATGCGAATATACTGTACAAGGTCGACGCACTCATCTCATCCACCAGGACTATCTCTCTCCTAGAGTATAACAGACACGCGGTATAGTTGCTGATCATTATTGAGTAGCTGATTGAATGAATTCGGATCGAAAGACACGATGGCAATGTCCAGAGTGCAACACTGTCAATCGAGCCTTTCGCAATGTGTGCTTTGCCACCGACTGCGACTGCAAGAGACCAGTGCCATCGCAATCAACTACCAAGAAGGAAACAGAAGAAAGTTTTGTTACCTTCAAAGATGAAAACGGAAATATTGTAGCCAATCTACCGTCTGCAATCGCAACACCTTTGAAACAAGAGTTACAGTACATGGTGCAGGGGTTGGCAGCAGCGGCGCCACTAGAGCAGGAGACAGCTGCGAAAACGTGTGCTCTTCAAACGCTCATGCGCCAAGGCCGTCAGATTGCGACTGATTTTGACGATACATCAGCCTTGTGGGGCTATGCACGTCGAAAGTTCTCCATTCGAGCGGTTGCGGCGTTTGCACTAATCGAATCGGCCGTAAAGGTGCAGCCTCGGATGATGCTGGAGGACATTACGTGTGTCGTTTCCATGGGTGGTGGACCAGGAAATGATTTGTTTGGATATCTGTTGTTTCAAAAATACGGGCGATCTGATGCAACGACGGCATTGAGAAGAGCAGAACGTTGCTTTGTCCTTGATTTTGCTCCTGGTTGGGAATCCATTGTCAGCGAAGTAGCTGACTTGAGCGGCCGTAGCATTGGATTTATCAACGGTGACTTGTCAAAGAGTTTGCAAGACAATCCTGATCTACTGCTCAATGAAACTTGCGTTCGACTATACATGTTCAGTTACGTTCTGAGCGAAATCATGGGCCACGATGGTGACCCTCCAGCCCTCTTGCAAGACTTGTTGTTGTTGCGACCAGCAGTCTACATTTTCCGAGAACCTCTCAAAACAAGCTCGCTCACGCGATTAATAATTTACTTTAGATGGACAGAGGGGCTTGACTGTTGGAAACTGCCGCATGGTGGACTCCTGGTCGTGACGCGCAGTACATGCCATTGCGTATTACCGCAGGATGTACCGACACAAGAAACGGATGGCGAGCAACATCCCACATTGCTCCACCTCAGCGAAATGCCATAACATTGGTTGTGCTACAGCGAAAGCATGTTTCAGGCGCGTCCATCTCGTGGACCCAATAGCTCGTGGTTGTCACTGGCGAGCGACACATGAAGCATGGGGTGAACGAGAGATTGGTCTTCAATTTCCTCTAGATGCCTTGAAATCTTTGACGGCAAATTTGTGGACCGCTCAAGACCAGAATCGTTGGAAGCGATCGTATCCAACGAGAAATGGGAATCTTTTGTTTCGAGAATGGAAAGTGCCCTGGTGCCTGATCGGATTTCGCGTCGAGTGGAATGGAGCATTTGCATGTGCGCGCGAGCCCTTTTCTGTACATGAATCTGCTGGACTCACTCTGAGCAATAGGGCGTAGGCATAAATATGAAAAGGACAACGTGCAAGAACCGTGGTGCGAGATCGATTGGAAAACTCTGAATTTCACCTCATACAATGGGTTTATGCCAACGACAACTAGCCTTGCGACAGTATAGTGTCTTCACCAACTCGATGCATATGCTCCCAAGTAACCCCTTGGCCGGCGGTACTCTCGGTACGTCGCAGGTTTTGTAGACCAAGGCCGGTCACGAAACCGAATTGCGACTTCTCACATGATAACATCATGGTGCGCCCATGAGGAAGTTCAAGTCTTGTGTGAGTGTGGCTTCTCCAACTCCACTTGCGCGTGTTCCTCAGATCCACGGGCAACACCCGGCATATGCGACAGCTACTAGCTGTCGCAAGCCAGTCGTCACGTTCTATAGAAACCCTAGTGTTCAAACACCAACAGGCGTCAAAGTCGTCGCAACTCCAAGTGTAGACTCGCCAAGAATTGCTTAGCGCAGCCAGATCGTCGCTTGATTACCTGTCATCATCGACCTACAAGCGCCAACAATTGCTCAACGCATCATCCTGCTCGGTGTCACTTTCGTCATCACCGTCATCTTCAAAGGAAGCATTGGACCAATCTAGAAGTTGTTGCGCAAGATACGCAGCGTCGTTGCACACGTGATCTTCTGTGTTGCAATTGTTGACCATGTGTCGTACGCGACCAAAGTGGGGAGATTCCTCATCAAAGCAGACAAAGAGATAATCGTATTCGCTTGTGGCAGCAAAACAAAGCCAGCCAGGAGCCGCCACGGAAGATTCGTCACCTTTGCAATCCAAAAGCCAGTCTGCTTTCAACTCCTCATCTCCAAAGATACTAGCAGTCATCTCTAAAATCTTATCTGGAGATACGATGTTGAACCCAAACACATTGTAGTGATCTCTGGAGAAATGCCATTCAGCAGACTCTTTCCAGAAAGCTGCGACAGATGCTGGTACTGCAGGTTTCGCGACTCCAACAACGGCGTTCATCAAGTCATCCAAGTCCTTCTTCGTGGCTGCCGCAGTGCAACTCCCACGCTCCTCAGCTACCGCTCGTAGCTTTTTCACAATCTCGGCGCAGTCGTCTGCCATGATGTATCCTTTCTCTTCTATTGCAACAGCAAGTTCCTTTCAAGGCAATGGGTGTCGTTTGTTGCAGGCCAAAACGAACAAAAGAAGATCCGAGCAAAAGCTAGCCAAATCCAGAAGACATTGGTTGAGTTGGGGGGTTCGATTCCCAAACTAGCAAAAAATAATGTGAGTCCAAGCTGGTAGCAAGCACCTCGTTGCAAGGCTGCCTAATCTAGAGCTAACATACACAAACTAAACCAGAGTCCCTACACCTCCACCACATTCCGAATTATACGGGAACATTGGAGGGAGAGAATATTGCTTTGATAGTCGAGCGTTGATAGTAGAGCGATGTATTTGCTTGTACTGCTGTAACTCAGCCACACGCACTACCCCCGAAACTAGATAGCTTGCGGCTAGCTTGCTGAAAAGAACTCCCACCAGTTGTTAGCTCATACCAACCCAACCTAAGTTTCACAGCAACAAAAAGGAGCTATCCAAGATCGTCAAACGCTCAGACTGTGACTACTACTAGAGCGAGAGCCCAGCAGTCAGGTTGATCTCTAGAAGTGAAGACTTATTATGGTTCGGAGAATATCACACCACAACATTATACCCACAGACATCTTGCACGCAACATTACGAGCAAGGAGAAGTAGTATGAGTCTTCCGCTCTGTGCCTTCTTGGCCATCAATCATCATCTTCTAACAGTATTCGCAGACTCTTCGAGTGTTCGTGGTGGAGCGCCGTCTGACCGCATCGACCTAAACCAGCACGATCACGAAAACGAGAAATCAATCTTCACTGGAGAGGACGACCACCTCGATCTTACGTCTCCTCTCCAGCGCAAGGTCTTGGATGGTAAGCTGTTTGACGATGGCCTATTCAAGCAAACTACTCTCGTCACCGCTGGTACCATTGGCTTACTCAAGACGTTCAAGCTCGATGCCATTGTGTTGAACCCCAAACCGTGTGAACGTAGATGTATTGATCGCAACCATTGAGAGTACAGTAGTGTGGTGTACTTGTAGTTGAAACATAATGGACGGCGCACTGCGAAAAAGATGCTTCAGTCGTACCAAGCATCGTAGCTAGAGTAGTGACGTGTGAGCGTAGATAGACCAAGAACGACTTTCACAATCGTACATTCTGGTTAGACAATTGACTTATGTTTGATGACTTGGTAATGTCGGAAGAGGCTACAAATGGCTGTTGAGAAAAAACGCCTCGCTTGACGAGCCGGGGAGGGCCGATGTTGTGAGCGAAGGAGGGCCGTCTCATTGGTCGGGGTTGATACTAGATCGCTGAGAAAATACATCACTCTCTAGTCACCTTATAGTATGCTTCTAATACTGTTGTCGTTCCTGACCCTCTCCTTGCGCCGAGCCATCCTGTCCGGTGCTGCTGGTATTCGCAACACCACGGTCTTGCCCTGAGCTGATTTCGCTTCTTGGGAAAATTTCAAAAGGCGCCGCTCTCGAAACTGGACGAAACTCATCTGCGGAAATAGCTACGCGTGGAGACACCATAAGTTGCCCTCTTCGACGCATCAGCAGAAGTAGAGCTGGATTAGAGCCGTTAGGCCGTGGCAGAGTGTGGTTGGGCCTGGGAACGAACGGTGTGTCTCTGGCCGTAAAAGTGTCCTGTCATGTGTGGGTGCTGGCGCTGGCGGAGTGTACTGTAATACACTGCATCCAGTGCCGTCTCTCCGTGGGGTTCTCATGGAAGCTGCCCATCCTTCGAGCAATCATTGTTGCCGTGGTTGTTGCTCATGGCTCTCTTCTTTGCAGAATTAAATGAGTCGGCAGGGAGGATAGAGATCTTCTCAAGAATGCAGATCGGATTTGTTTTTGGCAAGCTCTCAGTTTGTTTGGATACGCCACTTCATGCCTTGGAGGCAATTCTCCTAGCGCCAGAACATTTGTGTTAAACACGTTTACACCCATGTCTGATCAACTTCCTCGGAATGACTTGAGCTTTGGGTAATAGCAGTTGCTGGTAGTTGTTTATTGTGTGGCGACGAGGGAAGCCTATCGGAACATTTGCATTAGAGGCACGACTTGTTGAAGGTTGTTCTCATGTTCAGCAACCAATGTCCAAGTGCATTTTGGCCCTGCCTACCTGAACACTTGGTATTGATAGCTCATACTGAACCCAAGTCAGACTTCTGCAACCCTTGTGATGACGCACATACCTGATTAAGTTCTTTCTTCTAGTTTGTAATGCACAGGAGAGAAGCGTCGTCGGAGATGTGTGCTTATAACAGAACGTCCTAAACAGAGGTAGTTCTAGCTAGCTATGCCCATAACTCTTCGGATGATTGTGATTGTACCTCTTCGTTGGTCACCCAGAGCCCGTCAGTGGACATGATGATTTCAGATTCGTTTGTTATCGTTGCCGATGTACCACCGCTGTTATCAATCCCATCGGGCTTCTCTTTCAAATGGACTGGCGTTACTTCCACACGAGATGTGTGGGGTGCTATGAGCGACAAAGCAACAGGTGTGAAAATCAGACCATGCCCGCCTCCCAGGAATACAATGCCCATAAAGGTTACGAATATCGTTCTGACCATCAAAAAGAGCAATGTGAGTTATGTTGGACTTCTAAACATCCAGTTGAGCATCACACTGATTGGCACCTTACCTAAATGCTTCGGATCCGCTTAAGCTCAGTGGTAGTACACCCAACAAGGTGGAGAAACCACCCAGCATGATACTCTTGCCCATTGTCTTGAGTACCTTCTTGACGCGCTCGTCTCTTGTGACCGCGTCCTCCACCTCAAAGTAAGCCAACACAATGTGCATGTTGAAATCTACAACCAGACCGATACTCATGGTCAGTCCTATAGCAGAAATCGAATTCACGTATATGCCTGCAATCCAGAGGACTGCAAGCAACTCAACATACACCATTGCGACAACAGGAGTAACCAGAAGGGCTCCAAACGGATGCGGCACAAACACCAGAGCAACCACAAATACAGCAGACAGCCCCAAGATAAAGGTGAACAAAACCTCCTTCAGAATGGCTGCATACAACTCCCATATGTAGTAGGTAAACCCCATGGAAAAGACAGGCCAACGATCTACGCCCAGACCAGCATTCAAGGACTGCTTCTTTGCCACCTGAGACTGTGTTCGGAGCACTTTGATTTGTTCCTCATTATCGTATTCATCCACATTGTCGTAAACAAATCGAACGCGGGACGCCGTCACGTATTTGTCAGCGTTGCGAACCACGTCGTTCTTGTACAAGCCGCTGTATGGTTCTGTGTTGAGAAAGACGTCCAATTGACCAAAGAAGGTCACGTTCTGGAGCTCGGTCGTTTGGTTTTGGAAAAAGAGAAAGTCTCTCAACCAAAAG